>QFEQ01000057.1:189757-230362 GCA_003316335.1 Hemileccinum impolitum
AAGTTAGCTAGTTCGGCTATGGTTGGTAATGTTGTCTCGAGGTGCTTCGACCGCCATTGCTCAATTATAGTTATAGCAGCAGCAGCATCTGAGGGATAGTCAGTTCGGGAGACATGTCCAATTGGAATCAGTACGACCTACCTGAGTCATCTCTTTAAAATTTCTGTTACGATTATTAGTGCCCGCTCTAACTCGAACATTACATTATGCACACCCGGAACCGTTTTCCTGTGCTTCGCTTGTTCCAAATCACTCAGTGGGGAAGGGTGTCGCTTTTCTCCGCGAGAGACGTCTGACGGAAGAAGAGAATAAAAAGCGCAAGATCCAAAGACGACGAAACAGGATCAGCGATGTTGAATTGTACAAAAGAAGTGAAGAGATGACATGAATCACACTGTCACTGCTGGGAACGCAAGATGATACTTTTCCTTCAGAAAACCGCCATCATATTTCACAGGAACAAGCAGGTTGAATTCCTCTTGTAGTCCTGTTACAGCCGCATAACGAGCACTCTTAACTCCAACCTCCTGAAGCCGCTCAAGACCCTTGGTGTTCACACTGTGACTAGTGCCAATGATGGCTTGCAAAATCGTAGCTTCCTTGCACACGGCGTCATAGTAGAAGGCATCGAACGTGGCTTCATTCTTGGCGGTGGGGATGTAGTAACCCGTCTTGGTGACCTGCTTAATAGCTGCATCGAATGTAAAGCATGGAATGGGCTTGAAGTCGGTACGGTCGTTAGGATATTTATCAGATATCCTGACGATTGTGTTGCGATGACCAACAATAAGATATTGATTCGCATAGCGTTTCTTAGGCAGTATCTTCCAGTGGTTGTTCACCGTGCTTCTGTACGCCGAAATCTCCATTTGATGGATGTGCCATGTAGCACCTTGTGCGAATTCACCGCAGATTACTCCCTCTAATAGCTGACCAGCAAAAACCTTCGTAGCGGAGTTGTGGTTGTACACCTTGAAAAGTACCCGAGCTGCATTGACTGCTTTCCGCGAAAGAGCGGTCACCAGCATATTGAAGATATACCCCGAAGCAAATTCGAGGCTGACAGAAGAACGAGTCTCCCCAGGTTGAATATGGAAAAGCCGGTGGGGCATCTCGCTATCGATAGATGGAGTCAAGTAGCACACCATATTAAGAACATCATCCAGGGAGAGATTGTTAATAGTATTCCGGACATGAGAATCGTACGCCTGGAAGCGCGTCGCAAAAATATAAGCAGTCCAGGCGGATGGAGCGTAATGATCGAAAAACATTTGGAGCTGCATTTCGGATGGTCGAAATCTAACCCCCTGCAGCATTCGGCTATGGATGAAAGCTGTTAATGGAATAGTAAACCAGGCATGCAGGAACAACTAACGCTGCAAGGATCTCCTCGAGAGACCACATCTTCATGACATACTCGGGTCCAACCTCCGTCTTCCGCCATTCCACTGGCAGGTGAATCCGCATCGGGGATGCCGCTTGCACAATGAAACAACCGAGCCTGGTTACCCATTCTGGAACATCGAACCGATCCGTATCAACGAGGGCCCAAATGGATGGCGGCAGCTTAGATTTAATGATCGAAAACTCCTCAATTTTGAAAACCCCATGAGAGGTGAAGAAAGCTACACGTTTCTGGTCCCGAACATAAATGCTGGGAAGCCCTGCAAGATTACGCAAGTGTAGGATGAATTCTAGTAGCACAGATTTACCTAAATGGGGTTAGTGCGATGCATGATGTAGCCCATATGATGCTCACCGATACCAGGCGCACCGGTGACAATAACCCCAGAGTTTTCCCCATTGAGCGGGAAGTCCAGGGCTAGAAAAGGGTTGGAGATGTCGACTGGGAATTGAGTTTGGGCCTCGCCACCGATCCCTTTCGAGTTGAAGTTATCGCCTTTGTAAAATGCGACAATGTTCTCGACTGCTAGGACAATTCATGGCGAATGAAGACGCCAGAAAGGTCTTTTGATCCGCTGCCATATGGTGGGCTCTTCATGACGCAGCACTGGTCGGGAACTTCCACACCAGTTAACTGTGGCCGCTCGACCGGTGTGGTCACAAAAACTGTCGCATGGGCTTGTAGTCCTTTGTTCCATATTTTAGAATGAAACTCGGCGATGTCTCCTTCAAAGGAATTAATTTGAGGAAGCAAGTCAGACACAATATGTACTCACCCAAATCCATTCTCTCGCGCATCGTTCTCTCCAAACAACTTGATAGGAAGCGGGGTCGCTTTTCGCCATGAGGGAGGTCTGACAAGAAAGGGAATCAATAACGCGAGAGATGACGAAAGAGAACACTCGGGGTAAATGTTCAATTGGAATCCTTGCGACCTACCTGAGTCGGCGCGCTGTTTCCCCTTCCCTACGGTTCCTGTTGCGACTTAATCAGTGCGTCTAGCTGATGCATGATGCTATTCACCAGCCCACGCACCAGGCCCCTCAAAGGTGGTACCGCTACTAACCTCGGCACAAACACACAAAGGATCCAGAACTGGCACACCCAGGAAATGGGACAACAAGCTGCCACTTTGGAGCAACTCGCCGTCGCCTGCCTTGTAAAGGCTCTGCTGGAGTTGTTTCTGGTCTCCCGATATCCTGTATAAGCGTAAATCCGGAACGGATACATTTCTCAAATTGAGTTGTGCATCCCTGATGCGGTATACAAGTTGATGGATGCTTTCACTGGTATTCGGCGGGATTGAGATGCGAAGACGGGCATTGAGAGTGTTGCCTCGTAACCAGCAAGCGATTGTCGATGGCGCATCTGAAGTACAAGAACAAGAATCAATCGCGAAATCCAGCTTGGATCGCATCAGTTACATACCCACTATGATGTGAATGTCGCGCTTGGGTGGTGCCTGCCGGAATATCCCTGATAGCTCCTCAGTCGCGATGTTCAATCGTTCCGCATGCACCGAGAGGACGAATTTATCGAGTTTCTCTTCATAGGGTTCGGATAGGGGATCCCTGGGCTTGTAAAGAGGAAGAGTATTGGCATCCATGTCGCGAAAAGCGACCGACTTCTCGTTCTTAATGGCTTCTCTAAGAGCTGCGACAGTCTCCGTATCCGGAATCTTGACCTGGAAGGTCATTTGTACATCTTCACCACGGACCCAACAGTTGAGTGTGAGTGCTTTCATGGTGTGGTTGGACTGGAATGAAAGCAGCTTCGTCGTGCCAAGATTCAAGTTTAGGAGCAAGAGCCCGTAATTATGTAAGTTTGATATATTGCCAAGTGTTTTGACCTGAGGCCCTTTCTCTCGGTAGTGATCAATACCTCGCAAGAATGTCTAGATTTGTGCGCACTTCCAAGTATCGGTATGTCGAAATATCGCAGGTCCACGCATCTCTTTACATGTCCTCAGCCACGTCTTTGGACAAGCAGCCAAAAAGGAATATGGCTACGATAACGTCAAGGTTTCTTCTAGCGCTTGGGACACCAATCTCATCGCCGCATCCACAGTACGTGCCACGCATTCCGAGTATGTCCAACCCGTTCAATCATCGTGCAGCGTTACATCAGTGTCAATTGGTCTGCATCCGGTGGTGGTGCCTTTGCCATACTTCCCCTTCCGTCTCCGTTTGGTTTAGGTACATACGATGTACCTTCAAAGCTCCCCGATATCATTCCCCTCGCCCGCACGCACACGGCAGCTGTTCTCGACACTGCCTGGTCACCTGCCAACGATACTCTCGTCGCTTCTGCCTCCGAAGACGGTACTTCTCTCCTCTGGAAAGTCTCTGACAGCCTCTTCGATAGTTGGACCTCGGATGGTTGGGAGCCTCGCGACTTGGAGCCCGTCGCAAGGGTCGACGTAAGCCCCAAAAAGGTCGGCCAGGTTCTTTGGCACCCAACCGCCGCAAATGTTCTCGCGACTGCATCCGGAGAACACCTCGTTAAACTTTGGGATCTGGCAGATCCGTCGCGTCCTCGCTCCACTTTGAATGGTCACGGTGATACAATCCAGTCTCTTGCATTCAATCTGACCGGCACCATTCTTGCGACCACGTGCAGAGACAAGAAGCTTCGTCTTTTTGACCCCCGCGCTGGTGCTGATCCTGTCCGTATCACAGATGGCCATGGCGGTATTAAAGGCGCGAGAGTAGTCTGGATGGGAGAGCACGATCGCATCGCAACGACTGGTTTCAGTAAGATGAGCGACCGGCAGGTCAGCGTTTGGGAAACCGGGGGACTCGGAAACGTTAAAACCCTCACTATCGACCAAAGCGCTGGGGTCATCATGCCATTCTGGAGTGACAATGGCATTCTGTTCCTTGGTGTGTCTACGTGCTCCCCGACGTAGCTGTTATGTTCACTGATTGCCTCTATAACAGCTGGCAAGGGGTCTGTCTTTTTCTCTGGACTTCGCGTTCGCTGCTGAAGTGATGTTCAACAGAGATGGAAATATTCGATATTATGAGTACGAGTCCGACTCGTTGTATTCCCTCGCGGAGCACCCAACCTTGAACCCTCAGCGTGGCATGTGCTTCCTTCCTAGACGTGCGTTAGATGTCTCAGAGTGCGAAATCGCGAGAGCGTACAAAGTTACTGGCAATGGAGTAGAGCCAATCGCGTTTATCGTTCCTCGTAAGGTGAGTGTTTAGTTTTGTCACGTTCTTCATGCAGTTGTGCGTGCCAAGCTGACGTGCTCCATCCAACGCAGGCTGACTCGTTCCAGTCCGATATCTATCCGCCTGCCCCATCTTCGGAGCCGTCCTTGACTGCCGCCGAGTTCTTTGCTGGCAAGGTAGCCCCATTAAACCTAGTTAGCCTCGAGAACGGCGCAGTTTTTGCTGGCAATGATGCGCCACGCGCACCTGCTGCAATTTCTGGCCCACCTCCAGCACCGGTGGCAATAGCCCCAGCACCGACACCAGCACCGGCCCCCTTACCTGAACCGACACCCGCCCCTGCGGTGACGAAACCAGCGACAACGCCTTCGCTTCTCGTCAACACACCAATTGTGGACTCGGCCGGAGACAACGTGCGTCCTTGGTCTTCTGAATGTTGATGATGGGACCGATAATTACTGTCTCCAGACAAATGCTGTACTTGAAGAGGATATTGACCGCCTCAACGGAGAACTGCGTGAGGCCAGACAAAAGATTCGAAACCTTGAGCTTCAAGTAGAAAGCCTAAAGGCCAACGCGAGGAAGGCCGCGCAGACGTTGATGGAGGCATAGATTTACCGTAGATACCCAGTGTAAAAGACGGCATATCTCTAGCTTGTTAATTCTTGATTCTGACTGCGCACGAGGCTCACACACACGTGCGACGAAGTCAGACGACGTCGCCCCTTCCTCCTCGCTTCCTCCTCAACGTACAACTCTGTGACTCATTGATAGAGTCAGTGTATTACTGTGTCACTCGCAGTTGGACACGGCGCGGCGGTCCGCAAGGAGTCACTGTCTTCGGGGCAGACCCGTCCAACTTGCACCCCCTGCAGCGCTGCATGACCCTCCTCCATGTCTACTACACCCTCCACAATCAGCAGGCGTTCCAACGTCTCCTCGAGCGGGACCGCTCAGTCGCTAACCCGCAGAGCGGCCAGAGTACGAGTGCTGGCAAGTCATGGACACGCAAGAACATTGCCTCCGCGCTCGAAGTGAATGCGCTCGACTCCCTCGGTCGCACAGTTTTACATCTCGCGTCTTCCTCCACCGAGCCTGCGAGCTTGGAGTATGCACGCATGCTGCTTGCCCATCCGTCCATCAACGTCAATCTCCCCGACAAGGAGAACCATTGGACCGCACTCCACCGGGCGTTGTATGTCGGCAATATCGAGGCAGCGTGAGAGTCATGTTTGCTTGATATTCGACCGTGGGCTTACTTGCGTCGTGGCAGGATCATGTTACTCAAGCGCGCGGACACGGACACGTCCGTGAAGGACATGGAGGGGTATACGGCGTTTGACCTTTACAATTCGACTGTCCAGAGCGCGAATCCGACCTCGCTCGAAGATGGTTATGCCGACTTGCTCACATGGGGTGCCAACCGGTGGGTCCTCTCTTGAATAGAGTGGGTTAGAGGACTGAAAACGCATATGGCGTGTTTCTCTCGACTCGCACATTCTTCGCAACGCGTAGAAACGCCGCTCTGGGACTTGGAGATAGCAACGACCGTACACACCCCGACCATGTTGTCATTCTCAAGAAAGATGCACCACTGCCCAACGGGAGTACGCTGGAAGAACGATTCCAGCCTGTCAAGGTCCGAAATGTCACCATGTCCAAGTTACATACAGGTGGGAGGTGCGATGTGCTAATTTCAAGACTCAACTAACATATGTGCAGTGATTCTCACAGACGAGCCGCGCGACAACGTTCGTTTGTGTGGGTTCGGTAGTGGCGGACGGTATGTGGCAGTATACATTGCTTTCGAGTTGCGTATACGCACTTCATGTGTTCATCATGTTTACTTCCCAGCCTTGGCCCCTTTTCTCATACGCTTTATACCCCAACTCCCCTCACCCTCTCCTCAAACTCCATTGTGTCGGTTGCCCTGGGTCAAGACCATACGCTCGCCCTGACGAGCGCAGGAGAAGTTACCAGTTGGGGACTCAATCGATTTGCTCAGCTCGGATATGTCGTTGAGTCGGGTCAGGGGGGTTCTGCGGACGAGTCGATTCAAACGACACCGCGTAAGATTGGCCATTTGAAGAAAGAATCCATCAAGGGCGTTGCCGCTTGCAAGACAGCAAGTGCATGTTGGTCGGGTAGCGACGTGTGGACATGGGGCACGAACGGTGGGCAACTGGGTAAGTTTGCCCTTGTGCTCGCAGATCATGCGAATTTCTACATGTCATGCGGTTCCTGTGTCCCCCAGGATATAGTAAGTCAGCGAGTCCCGTGCAAGTACTCCCTCGCAAAGCATCAATCATAACGCAGCCCATCCGCGGCATTGCAATGTCGGTCAGTCTCTTGTTTTAGTCCAGACCCGAGCTCAAGAAACTGACGATACATTCTGTCCTTCTAGGAAATAGCGATGGTATGCCTCTTCACTACTGGAGAGGTCGTATGCGTATGGAACGGTGGTGTTTCGAAGATCAAGTATGGGGCGAGTATTGTCTGACGGCCCACGCTGATTTGGATTTCCAGTTTCCCTGCAAATGCATTCCCGTCGGACATCTTGGCGATCTATCGCCCGCCACAAGCCAACCGTGCACCCCCGATTACAAAGCTCGCTTTTTGCGACGACTTGTTTGCAGCGCTCTCCTCAAATGGCGAAGTATTTACGTTCTCTGTACCGACCGCCATCGACGCAGAAGGGTGTGTCTCCGGGGTGCATGCTGGTGGGGGTAGAGGTCAGGTGAAGCCGCAGCGTGTGTGGGCGTTGAGAAAGCAATTCAGCAGCGTGCGAGTGCGTCATCTACAACTGGAGCTGTCGTCTGCGAGACTCAATGCCCGTCTCTTAATGGCGTGCACCCTATCAGGACGTCGACATCGGTGGTGATGGTGCTCTGATTGTGTGCACACAGTCAGGACATGTGTTTGTTCGTTCTCGAAACCTCAAGGGAAGTACGACAAGCAGTGGGATGAAGGCGTTCAAGTTTCAGCGCGTCGCACATGTACAACGGGCTGTTTCGGTGTGTGCCAATAGCACAGGTGCCTTTGGGGCCCTTCGAGTCGACTACAAGCCACCCCCGATCATTGTGACCGGGAGACAGTTTTCAGCCGACATGGCTGCAATCGCACCCTATATCTTGGACGAAGCCATGGTTCCAGTGCGCCAGGCGGTCAACATACCATCGGACGAGATTGCCGGCACTGACGATGATCCGGAAGACTCATTGATCCTCGACGACATCGCGAAAGTGGCCAAGTTGATGGCCATCCTCTATAACCGGGTGAATCAAGTGGGATCGCTTGTCAAGGGAAGCCAACACGGCGCAGACCTTACTCTGCGCATTGGTGCCGAATTCGAGCTACCCGTGCACCGTGTCGTCCTTGCCGCGCGCTGCATACCCCTCCGTGACCTATTTGGTGGTCACGGAGTCGTTCGCGACGCGTGCTCCAAGATCTCTATGACATTCACTCCAGCTCCCGCGGTACTCTATTTTGCAGGAATCTCCCCATTTTCATTGCTTATTCTGCTTCATTACTTATACTCTGACGAGGTTCTCGCGGTGTGGGATCTTCGTATCGGATCGCACTTCGAGCCACACTTTCCGAGTTTAGGATTGTCAGCTGTGCAAGTCAAGGCGGACCTTGATGCCCTGGCACGTTTACTCTCCCTTCCGCACCTCACGGCGGCGTTGCAATCCGTCGGGAAACGTGCTGCAAAACCGTCCGCCGGTGATTGTTTCCGGTGGCTTTTCGATCAGGCGCAGCTCTCAAGCTCGTCGCGACGCGATGTCTCTCAAGATCCTCTGGCACCTGACGTTGCACTGCATCTTGCCGATATGACTATTTATATGCACTCTGCTGTTCTCTATGCACGTTCTGCATTCTTCGCTGCTCTTTTTTCCGATCCCGACTGGACTGTTGATAGGAGGGATGCTGCAGGCGTGGTTGATGTCGACATGAGACACCACAAGTGGCAGGTTATGCAGTTCGTGTTGCCATTTATTTGTTTTGGTGAGGAGAAGATGTTCGAGACGCTCGGTGAGTTATTCCGCGAGATTTGTAACATCATCCTGAGTAACCATTGTGCAGAATTTGTAGACAATACCGATGAATTGCTTGACTTTATGTTTCTTGTAATATCCGTTGCGGTGAAACCATCCACTTGCCTCCCTCTTTTTCAGGGTCATTGATTCCTTTTTTTTTTACCAGAACGAATTGCTCCTGACCCGACTGGTTCTACTTTGTTCTCAGATTATTCTAAAGCATCTAAATGTGTATAATGCGTGTTACTTGCTCGCGGATGCCATCCACTTCAACGCGGTAGATTTAGCGGATCGCATCCAAAGTTACATGACCGCCAACCTCGAGTTGCTACTCGAGTCGAGGATTCTCGACGACCTCGATCCCCGAGTCGCGCGCAAGCTCTCGGAACACGCGCGCGCGAAGCAGACGGCCCAGTCACCTGCGTCCCGGTCCAACAGACTAGGACTGGCGGCACTGGAGAAGCACAAGGAGTGGCTTGCGCTGCAAGATATACCCGTTACCGTCATACCCAGCCAGAAACTATGGTCTGGAAAAGACTCACCCAAGATGTCACCACCTAGTTCGGTAAAGAAGGCGGCGGGGCGACCATTGATGTATTATTCGCCAACGATGAGTCCAGTCCTTCGTTCGTCGGTGACGCTGCAGCAGCCACCGATGGGCGACGAGATTTTTGCAATGGACGATGATGTGGATGGGGGAACATCGGCATCCTTCAAGTCGAATTCGGTGCAGGCAAGTAAGAGAGAGGAAACGCCCGTTTCGGTGCCGATTGTTGGGGGTGCGAGACCGGGATGGAAGATTAATCCGGCTACGCCACGGTGCGCCGTTCTTTGGCAGGTCATTTCGTTTCATCTTACCTTGAATGCGTAGCACGGACCTCAAAGCAATCATGATAGAGGCAGAGAATGGAAAGAGGCAGGCGCCCACGCGAACGCCCGATAACCATACTTCTAGTCTTACGAGGTTGGGTGTTACTAGCGCCAACACAGGTGCAAGTGCGAATGCGAGTACAAGCGCTGTCCAAGGCGTGGCTCCGCTGCAACAACTAGGACATGCACCTGGACAACGTGGGCGACTTGACGCTCCTCCGACACTACGTCGCGTCCCGTCAGACTCTGCGATGCCTCGGACACTTGAACCCATCCCGGCGCCAACGCCAAGTCGTGCAAGCGTTATTGCCCGAGCTACGCAAGCGAACCCAAGTCCAGACCCTTCGCGGCCGATCATGGGGCCCGTCATCATACCCGTTCGCCAGGCACCAAGTGCATCTGGGTCCACGAATGCTAGTAATGGCTCGCGAAAACCATCGTGCGTAGCAATCTCTTTCTTGTCGTACAATGCTTTGTTCACAGCGCCATCGTTTGAAGGCTGGGCGGCGCATGGACGCTCCCGCCAGTCCAACCGATCGCGGCGCCTACAGTGCCCAGTTCGACAACAACAGCAACACCTTCGTTTGCGGAAATACAGCAGATGCAAGCGTTGCAGGGTTCGATGTCTGTGTCCAAGGACAAGCGCTCGTTGCGGGATATTCAAGAGGAGGAGCGTGCACGGCAGCAAGAGGATGATTTTTTGAAGTGGTGGACTGCGGAGGAGGAGCGTGTACGTCTCGAGATGGTGGGACAGCAGGTGCAGATGCAGGGACGGGGGCGGGGACGGGGACAGGGGGTTGGTACGCGCGGGGAGGCAAACAATCCGAGCAAGAAGAGGGGTGGCAGGGCGAGGGCGAGGAATCCCAAGGTGGAGGCACCGCCTGAGAAGGATCCGTCGGGCGTGGTGACCGAACAGCAGCAGCAGCAAGGTCCACGGAGACCACGACAAAGGGAGAAACGGCAATGATGAGCGAACGGACAAGGTGTAGATGATCTTATAGATTATATGGTATCGTATTGGATGGTGAGTGGAACGTTCAAGTTTTCATTTGAGGTTCGGAATGATGCGATAATGAAGCTACCACTAGATTTCGTGATATGGTGATATATATTTTTAACCTTTGGCGCGTTGAGTCAAGGGTGAGCATGTTGTGCTGGAGTATGCTCTGCCCCCTTTTCTACTCACGTTCATACTTATCCAGGATGGACTTTTTTTATCCCCCAAGAGTGAGGTTCATAATGTATGGCGTTTCGTTGGGTACAGATATTTGATTTAAATTATGCTAGATGCGACGTACATTTCCAACGTCGTCGCCTATATGTGTAGAATGCATACGCCTTCCGGTTAGGACGGGTTTTGGGAGACATTGAATCTACCATTACGTTACCGGTCATGTCGGAGTGCACCCCACATCAATATCGCTTGTCTTGTTAATATTGTTACGTAGTTCCCCTGGCCCGTCCTCCTGCAATTCATTGTCATGGCTTCGCTGAAGGGCTCGCTCACCTACTAGGGTGTTGAACGTTGAACCTTGTTCGTGCCATCTACTCTTTAATTTACTCGGCCTGGCCTGAAGGCACTGCCGCACGGTGAACGAATCGGTGAATCGTTCACGCTCATGCCATGCTCCGATGGCAGGAGGCATTGTGGCTGATCGACTTACTTGTAGTGTCCGAGGATTTGGTGCCCGCTGGACTACTTCAGACGCATGACATGCCACTTTTGCGGGCCTCGGAATGTTCTTCAGGTCGAAAAGAGGAGGTACAATTCCCTCTGAAGGAAAGACTTGGAAGATGATCGTCGCGAACGGCGTCGAGAAACCCACACAGCGGGTGTGGGGCCGGCCAGAATTCGAATCTGTTCGGAGTTTCAACTCGCCGTGGCAACGAGAAGACCGTCACGGTCTGACTTCGAACTTCTGCCTCCGGGGGGACAACTCCCCGGACGTGGTTGCTTTCCGCGTTACTTTTTGCGTCAGGATATTACCCGGTACTGCCTCATGAGGGCGGTGAGTAAGGCCGAGGCAGTGGTGGAGTTTCATGTCAGGATGATTGCGATGTGAGGCAAGGTCGCACAAACACGTGGGGTAAGGTTGAGACCACAACATGTGATGTGGTCGGCTCGAGAACCCGATGAGATCTGATGCTTCCGAACCTCTGAATCAAATCCGAACTCTGATAATCAGATTGAGGCGTTCAAGTTCCTTCTCTGAAATAGGTTTTTTTAAAAACCTGAAAGACTTGCAATATTTTTGGTGACATGCGACTCTACCGTAAGTCGGTGTCTTTCCCAGATGAAAAGACTCGCTGGCGTGGCACTGGGGACAGGGGGGACATCGACGGCATGGTAGAGAACATGCATGGACTCGGAAGGTGTGAGACACAATTACAAGCGCCGGAAGCGGAGGCAGTGGTTTGCAGTGATGGCCTGTTCGACCTCGGGAGTAAGTGTCGAAAGTGGTAGATCTGCGGACAATCCATTGTTCTGTGCTCTAGCTTTTGATGCTATTGGACGGACTAGAGGGGGATGTTGTCGACTTCATGGTCGGAAGCGAAGTGGTTCGGTTCCACTACAGTAAAGTTTGACCGTAGGTACAAGACTCTGAGAGAGTCGCTGGACAATGAGTCCAGCGCAGTCAAGAGACAGTAGCTTCCGTGCAAACAATAACAACCCATTCCATTTGTGAGTCACTGATCGAGATACCGTAACGCGGTCGTTACGTTGTGTTTTTGAAGGGTTTCGCAAGCGTACGCGAGGGCGCACGACATCATCTGCAGCCTTGCCTAGTAACGTTATCGTTTCATGGCTGCTGCACATTTCTTCGAGCCCTCTCATTGGCTGATGTCGTAACCGATCCTAAAAAGTTGGTCTTAACCCTCTACGCAGACTTGTATGCAGAGTTTTCGGATTGGTGACGTGGAGGACTCTGATTGCGTCTGGCAACACTTTCCATTTATATTCTGTTCCGCAACATTTTTCGCAGAATTGTGAGCCTACAGAAACTGATCTGCTCTCAGACGTTGATTGGTAGACGGCGCTTTTATCAGTCGCGGCACGCACGTGGAAAGTGTTTGACATGGGAGTCAAGGTGAGGTGAGGCTCAACGTTTGCCAGTGCTCACTGCTACTGCTTAGGGATCTGAAGTGCGTGTCACATAACTACAGGGTATGGATGACTGAACTTGGTAACTCGGCAGGTGTCCAAGTTCCCGAAAATGGGCAATTTAATCACCGTTATCGTCTTGCTTGTGACAAGTTGGAAGATTCATGGATGTGATGCGGCCATCGCGGGCAAATAGAAGACATATCACGAAGTTTGATCGTCGATGTGGTATATTCGAAAGACTCCGCGGATTCGCTCGATACTCAAGCGTACGCCAGTCCACAGAGCCGAATCTCGATGCATCCGGCCATGGCATACAGTTAAGAACGTGTGTCTCAGAGGTGCTGTCCATCCTTTTCGACAGAACACGATGTCCTTGAACGATTCCAACTCGCAGAACGGCGAGACGACTCCAGCCCCGACCCTCAAGATGTCCCCAGAGACTCTGCCCAAGAAGGACCTCAAATTTTGGCTCATCTTCGCCTCGATGTGTATTTGCCTTTTTCTCTCTGCGCTCGAGCTGTCCTCTGTCACCACAGCGCTCCCGACCATCGCCCACGACCTCCAGTCTTCTCACTTTATCTGGGTTGGCTCTGCATACGCACTTGCGTCGACTGCCTTCCTCCCAATGAGCGGTGGCCTCGCTCAAGCATTCGGTCGGCGGCCAGCCATCTTGTTGACCATAGGTCTCTTTGCGCTCGGAAGTGGCATTTGCGGTGGCGCGCGTAACATGAATATGCTCATCGCTGGCAGGACCATACAAGGTCTCGGCGGAGGAGGGCTTCAGTCTCTCACCGGGATCATTCTTTCTGATCTCGTCACTCTTCAAGAACGTGGTATGTATGCGGGTCTGTTTGGCCTGTGAGTCCGACTCCGTCATGGGATCCTGGGGGTGAATGGACTGAGACTCTTTGCCTAGCACGTGGTGTCTCGCCGCACCGATTGGCCCTGTTGTCGGGGGTAGCCTCGCCACGCAGGGCCAATGGCGCTGGCTTTTCTGTGCGTGTCATACCATGAACGTGTAACGAGTACGCTGATACGCGAATAGACCTCAACCTCCCCATCTCCTTCGTGGCATGTCTCTCTGTCGTCTTCTTCTTGGATCTACCCACCCCCACTGGCAGCTATCGAGACAAGTTTAAACGCATGGACTGGATGTGCGTTGGGTCATTGTGGGTACAGTGGGACTAACCCATCATCTCTGCTGACAGTGGCAATTTTATCGTCATTGGGAGCACCGTCGCATGTTCGATCGCGTTGACGTGGGGTGGTACCACCGCGCCGTGGAGCTCAGTCACCGTACTTGTTCCGTTCGTTTTGGGCTTCGTCGGTCTCATCGGTTTCATCGCATATGAGGCGACCCTTGCAACACATCCCCTGGTACGCGACATTTTTCCCTCTGCTCATTTCTGTCGGACACGGACATGTCATCACGTCTCCCCTTAGGTACCGTTTTCCTTGATGACGAACGCCACCAGTATCAGTGGGTAAGCGGGCCCCCTTGATGATTCCCACCATCGCCTCTCATCCCTGCTAGATACATCCAGTCGTTCTGCATCGCTGTCAACACGTTGGCCGTCGTCTGTACGTCTACTGATCTCGCCTCGCCTCGTCTTCTCGCACACACCCCTCACACGGCCCCACAGATTTCTTCCCGGTCTACTTTCAAGCCTGCAAAGGCGTCTCGCCGATTATGTCGGGTGTCTACATCCTCAGTCTCTGCGCATTCGCCCCAGTCGCCATCCTCACGGGTCTGTCGGTGAAAGCGACGGACCGCTACAGACCGCAGATGTGGGTCGGGTGGGTGACCGTGCTCGTCGCCATGGGCTTGCTGAGCGCCAGCGCCGGCGGAACGGTGCACTTGGACATTGGAGTGTCGGTAGCATGCTTGGGCGTACTCGGTCTCGGCACAGGGTACGTATATTCCCTCGCCCGTTCGTTCATTACCAAGGGGGGGAGGACTCACGACGACGACGCCAGCGCATTGTACACGACGACCATGTACCCCATTCAAGCACCACTGCCAGTCACCCAAAACGCACCTGCCCTCGCGTGGATGTGGTTCCTCCGTTCATTCGCCGGCGTAAGCACATCCTCTCTTCACCGTGCGGTGCTCACGCTTGCGCGATGATATCTAGATCTGGGGTATCACGGTCGGGATCACCGTCCTCCAAAACGAGCTCTCCGCTACGCTTCCCGCGTCGGTTCTCTATTCCATTCCGCAGAGCACTGGTGTCCCGACCTTGTATACGGTCATTCCCGAGTTATCCACGCTCCCGCCGGATATCAGGGCGGAGGTCCAGCTCGCGTTTGCACGTAGTCTCGCCGTGCTGTGGCAAGTCATGACGGCTGTATGCGCCGTCGGGGGTGTGTCATCCTTGTTCATGCGCGGTCTCCCGCTGAGCCGCATACTCGATCCGACGTGGACGATCAAACAAGAAAAGGAGGGGGAAAAGGACGAAGAGGCCGACAGTTGACGCATGAGATCTTGAGATCCAACCAAGCACGACGTCGTTGACCGACTCGAGCGAGTCCTACCAACCCATATCCATTCGTCATGCCATTGTGCTGCTTCCTGTAGCGTAACGAATATTCTGAATGCGACGACGTGTAGATATTTAATTGGGTAACACGGTCTCGCGTTCCACCCAGGTGAGGTACCGCGTCGGAAGCCACTCTGGCTGCGACCACTCTCTGCCCGTCAACTCTGCCAGGATCATCTGCGCGAGCGCTTCGGCACTGGAAGGAGTGAGGGTTCGGTTCGATCCGGTCCCAAAAAGATGACCCACGTACCATCCAAACGCACGGGGCATTCCGTGCCCTGAAAAGCCCGCTGCGATGAACTGGCCGGTATATCGCGCGGGATCCGAGTCGGGCCCTTGCACCACGGGCAGTTTGTCGACCGGTCCGACCTTGCAGAGGTTTAGAAATGAGCAAACGAGCAACGCGTTTGGCGGACTCGGACGTGAAGACGAACTGACGAACGAACGAAGAAACGGCACGTACGAATGGATCTTTAATCGCTGTAAAACCCAAGATGCCTGTCTAAAAATAAAAAAAAGTAAGGAGATCAAATCATGAAAAGGACACAAACGCGACGCATATACGCACCCACTCCATTTCAGGCGCCTGACCAGGTTGAAATTTACCCTCAAACGTTGCGGGCAAAAACGCGCGGAGTGTTTCTCCGATTGCGAGATGGCACGTGCTGTCATCGTCGACGTACGCTTCGAACGTGGGACCTGCGACCTCGCGCCCGCCGCCGAGGATGACCAGCGGTCTTTCGTCCACTGTCTTGACCGGGCGCGGGAACCAGTATTCAGACTGGTAAGATGGTTCGGGTTATGCGTCAGTATGAATGATGACAAGTACGTACTTTGTTACCGCTCCAGCTGGTCGTTCCGATCTCGTCCGTTCCTACAGATGCGCGTGTCGTAATGATCTGCCCACGGACGGGCACGATCCCCTGCGGGCCCGCCAAGAAGGGGAGGAGGTGCGACGCGTAGCCGTTCGTCGCGTGGACGACGCGCGTGCAGGAGACGGTGCCTCGGGTCGTTGCCAGCGCGTACGTGCGCGTGGTGTTGCCACCCTCACTCCCGCCGGTAGTAGTGTCTGCGCGTTCGACCGCCGTAACGGGCGTGTGGGTGTGCAGCATGAGGGAAATACCTGAGCGGCTGCGTGCCAGCTCAAAGAGCTTCGCGACGAGTTTGAGCGGCCAGAGGTTGTATGCTGGGATCTTTACCGCCGGATAGCGTGCGCCATATGTCTGGACGCGAGATCAGCGATCGGTCGTGAACAGACAAGGTGATACGCACGGCTTCGACCTCGTCCCTGCTCACATCGACAACACCGTCCAGAGGCCATCCTGCACGCGTCGCCGCCGCACGGTCGCGCTCGAGCTCCTCGAGTTCCTGAGAAGTGAACAGCAGGCCGAGGTGTCCGCCGTGTACGAGATCGACGTCGTCTGTCCATCCGTGATCGTGGATGAGACGCACGATGGAGGATGCGGTGTGTGCTTCCAGGGCGTACGATCGCTTGGCTTCTTTGGGGCCATATTGGGTCGCACGGGCATCGAAATTAGAAACTGCGGCGGGGGTAAGGTGGCCGCCATTCCGACCTGGATGTATGTGAGATCCTGGGTATTTGGATCGAGATTGGTGTATCGGCTCACCGGTGGCCCCCGTGCCTATATAAAACAAATGTCAGTGTGGGCGAAGCGAATCGCTGGCAAAGCTGGCGTACAAAAGTCTCTCGCTTCTAGAATGACCACTTTGAGTGGTTGGAGTTCCATGTTGTCCGCAATGGCCTCGGAGAGGTGGTATGCAACGCCAACGCCTGTGATGCCTGAACCGATGATACACACGTCTGCGTCGGTCGTCAGCGGTCCTGTGCTGCCCTCGCGGGCCAGCGGATTGGCATCTGGAGAAGAATGTGCCCAAAAAGAGCGCGTCGGGTTCGAGGATGGCAGACCTGCTGGCTTGTTGTCGATTGAAAACACGTTTTGGTGGAGAAACGTCGACGTCGCCATCGAGCACACGACGACGGGTGCTATCGATAGTGCTACAGGACGCATCGTCGTTTGGGACAAGAATTCATGCCGGCTAGTTCCGACCATGGAATATCGGCCGATCTCACAACCGAAATGACGACAGACGACTTGGATTAGCTACCAGCCTACGTTTCGTGTGTCGAAAGCGAACACGACGGACCACACAGACACCGATCTTCCAGCGTCAACGTGTTCTCGCCCATCTCGATCTGCGACGTCAGTTGCACCGTCGCCACCCACGTACTCCCATCCTCCCCCTTCCCACTCACATCCCGCTGCAGCTTTTCGTGATTCACGATAATCCTGCCAATCTATCCCACACGATAGCTCATCGGACGACACCGTATAAGCGGAATCAACCTACAGATACCCACAGGATGCCCACCAACCAGCTGTCCAATACACACGATCAGCGACATTCACACATAAAAACGCTACCCACTAGTAAATCGTATTGCCGCTCGTGCGTAGCTTGATCACCTCGAGCGAACTGAGCGTCAGAAGGAACATCATCACTGCCCATCTATATCAGCCGTCGTTCCAATTCACAGGCCCATCCCCGCAGCAGAGACCGGTAAAAAAAAAAAAACGACACTCGACCTGATATCGCAGCCAACGTTAAGGCCGAATCTCGAAAGATGACCCGTCCAACGCCTTGTCGTGTCCACTTGGCCGGCAACCTGAGGTATCTCCAGAACGTCATGAAGAAAATAACCATGGTGGTCGTCATCGTCGTCGTACTACAGCATCATCGAGGTTGGCGCACACCCCCAAAAGAAGTGACAAGACATGACCGGCGTACCTGAAGAACGCATTCCCGGGATTGCTCCGCACCAAAAGACACGTCGCCGTATACTGATTCGTCCGGAACGAGAATCGCGCACTGATAAACATGGACGCTACCTGGCCAAGAATGAACATGACCATGACCATCAACACGACCCGACTTTGCAGGAACAGCGCATATACTACTCGCAACATCAGCGCGTCCCCGTGGGGATTGGACAAAGAGGCAGAGGCACGTACTGCGCTGCATGAGAAAGCCTTCGACGCAACCAAGCAGGAACTGGACGACAACCGCCTGGAACAAGAACCAGGACTGACACCCAGCTGCGGTGGTATACACCCCCAGATACATCCGCACCGCAAAATAAACGTTGAATCTACCCGCAAACGGGTGGGTCACCACACGTGTGAGCGCTACTTGCAGATCGCACGTACATCTGACTGCCCAAGCCTCCGTACCGCGCGAGCACATAGATCCACGCACTCCAGGATGAACGGAGCCTCCTGCCCCCGATATAGACACGGATACGAGATGCCTCGGTCAGTACACATCGCAACGTTGGCGTCCAGCAACCAGACTTACGGCCACACATACTTGATCTCGTCCGCAAGCTGCCATACGAAATCCCCAAGCATACATGCCAGCGATATCGCTTAACAACGAAAACAAACTTGACAGTGAGTAGGGTGCGCTGGAACTTGAACGTGCGAGGGTACCCACACGCATATGCTACCACATTGAACGCCGCAGCCTGGTATTCCGGTAACTGCTCGAGCATACTTGGGTTGGAAACCCTGATGTGTGCAAAGAATGGGAGGGAAAGAAAAAAGACAGTTCGGTCGCAGTGTCAAAATAGACGGCTCACTCCTACCAGCAGGGCCCCAGGATCCGAGCCAGACTAGACCCTCAGTAGGCCCCCGTCTCCCGGCATCGCAGTCATCATATACAATATCTCACCCTGAAACGTCCTAAAACCAAAGCTTATAGCCGAGACAACTGCCCCATTTGGATGGCCGGTTTCTTTTTCGACGGTGAAAAATCAATTGAATATTAGAGGGAAAAAAAAATACCAGCAAGTATACGATATGTACTCCATAGGTGCACCGGCCGTGCTGTGCGACAAACCGACATGAATAACGCAAGCGCTACCCATACATCCTTACAGCGGTATACGCAACCCCAACAGTCAAAAGGATAATCACCCCCATCGTACCCGCGACATATGTCACCAACTCCCAGGGGAACTGCGCGGGAGGTGGCGCCTGGTTAGAGTACTTGCTGCGAGCGCGCTGTTCTTGGTGCGTGATTACGATCGTTCGTTTGTCATTAGGAGCATACGTAACGCCATTGTCCCCCAGCATGACAAAGGAAGGGTAGTTCTGCTCGCACCATTCTTCGATCTAAAAGCTACGCGTGAGTTCCCCGGAACGCTCCACCTGATATATGACATCACCTTGCCACACATGACGGAGATCCTGAGGAAGTTGGGATCCTGCGGTTTCGCCTTGTGATGTATCTTGCGCACATACTCCCGGAAGATAATCGCAACTTCACGTGGGTTTGTGGACCGCATGATAAGCTGTCGAAGATGAACCAATCAATCTCCAGCACGCAAGGCGAGAAACACATCCCATACCCTGGCAGCTTCAGCTTTTCTGATCTTGATATTGCGCTGGAACATCTCCGGATTCATAAAGCACAACGCGAGCGTGGCCATAGCCATACACGCGGGTATTGCGCAAAAGACAAAGACGCTCTGGTTTTTGAGGAGCCGAAGGTAGTCCAGCGAATCGCAGGTGTGACGAAGCGCATCCAGGATCATATCGCTTTGTGCCCACGTTGCACGTTCCAAATGACCAGTCTGGTACAACTCCGGCAGCTCGTTGAAGCCGTATTTGGCCCAGATTTCTCGCGGCCAAAAGAAACGACGGTCTTCTGCATCTTCCCGGAAATCACGGATGATGTTTGTCTTTTGCAGTAACAAGCCCATCGAGTTGGAGAGCCCGAGCTCCTCGCGGAGCCATGGGGCTTCTTTGCCAGAAGCTGACCAGATTGCCGTCAGACCCTCGCCGACAAGCCCCGCGACGTAATGACAATACAGGTCATACTCGGACACGGTCGCAACATATATCGAGCCGGTAGTTGCAGCCTTGTGGGCATAATCCGCCATTCCAATCTCCATTTTGGCACACACATCCAAAATGACATCCCGGTACCTGTTTCAATCGTGTTACCAAAGGAGATCACCATGTCGCTGCGACACGTGTACGTACTCTGGCTTGAGAAGGTTGACCTCTTCGACTATGGTGGCGTATTCGACCAAGAGTTGTCTGTCTTTCTCCTTGGGACCGCTTTCGGTAAAGTGCCAACCGGGCGTGACTGTCTTTTCGTGAAATGATCGTAGGAGAGGTTGTTTGATCTCGTCGGGTATGGTCATGTCATCTTCGATGGTATCTAGTCCACGGAGTACAAGATAGTAGATGCAAATCTATCATAAAAACACGTCAGCGAGCGAAAAAAACAGATTGGGGGACTTTAGAAGAGACACACTGTTCGCGCAAGGTCGCCTTCAAGTTCCTTGATGACCGCGGCGAAGCTTCTGCTTGTCATGTCCAGGAAGTCCCAGCACCGACGCATGCTCTGTCTGTCCCATCCTGAAGTTGGGTGCTCCTGTTGTGCGGTGATATCCCGTTTCTGTTCGTGCAAGAGGTAAAACTGGACGAGCGTCCTAAAGTCGCTCGGGTGCGTGAGCAACAAGCCCAGCATAGAAGCAATCTTTTCGATGGCCATCCTTGTGCGTAACCGTCGACCGTCGAGGCAACAAAAGAACGGAGGAGGGTGTATGAAGAAACGTAGAAATATAATTCACCCTGTCGCGCCATTTCCCTTTGTGGGTTTTGGTCGTATGTAAAAGTCACCTGACATAATTCTTGGTTCATCATCTTCCCCATGGACGACTTCGCGCGCCCCCCGGTACGCATCCAGGCAAACGCGTCATCCCCACTTTCTCTCAAAGCCGCCCAGTCCCATGTGGACGCATTCCTGATCGATTACCAGACACGTAGTACGCCCTCCAAAGGGGGCGACACTACCATCACCGCACAGCTCGACAAGCTCAGCAGATCGCTCAAAGAGCAACGGGCTCAAGAGCGTCAAAATAGACGAGCTCGGTCATGGCGAGTCCTATTGCGCCCGCTCGTCTTCTCTTTTTTTGACGCACGTACAGATTGGAATCGAGCCTTGGCGTAGGGCGGGTCAACAGATGGACTTGGCCGCAATTATCACTCTGAGCGTACTTGTCCAATGGCTTGTGATTGAACAATACCGTCATTGCTCGGCCTCAGACGCTATGACCGCACCTGCCTAATTCCATCATGATCACTGTCGTGCCTTCTCCCCATTTGGCGAACGAGGGTGAATAATCACCTCAGTCAAGAGTCTTCGCGTTAACGCCTCACATTTCCCGAGCACAGGGATTCTTGTAATGACTTGGTCAGGCTGTTTCACTAGCGTCTTTGTGGCAGCCATGGTGCAGGTGTGTATACCCAACCTGGAAAATTGAAACGGAGCCATCGGACACTTGCTATCGCCGAGTTACCATCTGGGCGGCAACCCGACGATCGGATCTGCAACGACGGGCGCAGGCCGAGCATCTTACATGCCGCACAGTGCGTAAACCTTGTACCATGTATCAACTCACTTGGCCACTCTGCAATCTTTTTGCCGAGAGCCAGCGTAGTAACCCGTGCCAGTGCATTGCAGTGCAGTGGAATGTAGTAATGCGATGATCATACGATATGTACGTTGTGACAGTACAGCCTTACATGCCAAGATTCCTCTTCATCCCAGGTATACAATAATTTAAGTAAAAAAAAATAGAGCAGAGGAAGAATATATATGTGAAATAACTAGATCAGTACGATTTCCCCCCGAGGTGACTGTCATAAGATGGGCAAAGGTCCTTCCACGCATCTAACCCCATGATTATTGTCAACGAGGGACCCATGCAGATGGTATGGAACCAGACTCACCATTCACTGGATCGGCCTGCACGGTTCCGTTGGGATTTTCAGCAAATACGACCGCCATACCCCTACATGGATGAGGTGATTAAACAACCGTCCACACTGCCACCGACGACGCTCACCTCTGCAAATGCCAATCGATGTGGCTGATGAAATCAAGGTGTCAGAAATACGGTCTTTGAATCAGGTCGGAACCATACCAATGGAGGAGCCATGGCCCCGTGTTGTCGGTCACAAACCGGACGGTGACGTTGTCAGTGGTAAAACCAATGTTGACCGTATCACGCTGAACAGGATCGATATAGTTGTACTTTGTTGAACCGGCGCTCCTCACGACATAAAACGCGTGCTAAATAGGTTGCCAGTGAGCTGGCAAAGAATGCGCGACAATGAGAATGACTTACACCGTGCAGGTGGAACGGATGCTAACACAATTTTCAGCATACAACTGCGTAAAGGGCAAGAAGGTGCATACTGGTGTATTAAGAAACTGTGTTGGAAAGGATACCTCGATGACCTTGTTGGGCGGTAGAGTGTACACCGTGCCTTGGTTGGCCAAGGCCGCGATCCCTCTCGCTCCACTTAGAATCTGTAAGAGCGTCGGCGTATCGGGTGGGGTGTAATTGTAACCGTTGATGTAGTACTCGAGGGTGGAGCTGTTCATAACTCCAACCAGGTTGATGGAAACATCCGCTCCTCCAGGGTACGGCAGACCCGGTACTGTCGGATTGTCGCGCGCCTGCAGCCCAGTTTCGTTTAACGGGCTCACGAGAGGCCATGTCCTGTTCACCGGCTCCTCGTTCGGTGCACCGGCATACCTGAGAATCGCAGAATTCAAGCCGTTCGTAAAGTTTGAGACATAACTTCCAGGCAGTGCGCGTATCCAATAATTGTTCACGGGTTGGTTCGCCTCCAGAACGAACGAGTACCGCTGACCGACGTAAATTGCGATCGAGTCGGTCTCGTAAGGAAGTACAGCCTTTCCGTCCGCTTCGATGACAGTAAAGTTATGGTAGTCGATGGAAAAGATGATATGCGGCTTGCACGCCATGTTGATCAACCGTATCCGATATCTCTTGCCCTTTTCTACGTTGGTGACAGACAAGGTTGTGTTCGGGCCACCAGGGTACCGACCCATACCGTTGACAAGTATTGCAGCCGGATTGTCAGCAGCCGCAACGTCATAGGCATTCTTGTGATACCTGAACCATGTCAGACAACCGGTGCAGAGTGCGCCAGACACCAACTTACCAATCCAACAGCGTGATGATTGTCGAGTCTAGAATTTTTTAAAAAGTCGGGAAATGTCAAAAAAGGACGAGTCGGAACGCACTGTCATCGACGTCGTACATGGACCGGTACGGATCCTCAGGGTCGTAGATAACGATTGGGCCACGAAGCCCATCACAATACTGAAGATTGTAATGGGAGTGATACCAAAATGTGCCAGACTGGCTGTACACATTAAACTGGTAGAGGAACGAATTTCCAGGCACAATAGGACATTGCGTCACGAAAGCAGTACCATCGAAAGCGTTCGTATGGT
The DNA here is from genome assembly GCA_003316335.1 of Hemileccinum impolitum. Lineage (NCBI taxonomy): Eukaryota > Fungi > Basidiomycota > Agaricomycetes > Boletales > Boletaceae > Hemileccinum > Hemileccinum impolitum. The sequence continues at coordinate 213,255 of QFEQ01000057.1, forward strand.
GCTGGAACAAACCATGCCAGTGCTTCACCGTCCTTCAGCATCATCATCAATACGACACGCCAACGCAAGATCTTACCAAAGAGCTACTGGTGTTCGTGGCCTCGTCCGTAAGTTGGTTTTGGACATTGATTTCCAGGCGGTCTCCCTTGCGAGTAAGAAGAGTGGGTGACTACACGCGTATACGTATTGCAAATCCTTACCTTCTGCGCTGTAATGAGGGATCCAGGAGTCTGACCATTGACGACAATGGCACTGAACGTGATGTAAGCATATGCATGATGCAAACAGCTTGGAGCCTCTCCAACTCACCGCCTGCTATAACCGTCTGGCGCCACGACCGCATTACTCAGAACGAGCTCCGTCTTGCGCGTCGCAGCGCCAGCATAGGACCAAAAAAAAGCGCCGAGAGTCCAAAGCTTCAAGAGTGGATGCATGGAGGTCCAAAACACGTCGCTCCCTTTTATCACTGTGTGAGGGCTGCTCAACGTAATGATATTGAAGAACAGCTAACCCATGACGACAGCCCTTGAGTACAATGCATTCACGCAAACACAGCCGTCGGGCGCGATGCGTCCTGCCCATCGATGCGGAATATGCGGAAACCGCCATTTTCGTAAAGGTCCAGGGGGCACCACGGTGGCGTAAGCCAATCTAGTGGGAAAATGATGCACCTGAGAAAGTATGAGCATGTGTCATGTTTATGCGGAGGGCATCAAGTTCTTGAATTGCGCGCGCTGGGATGCCAAGAATTTGCCATTTAAATGGCTTTGTAACCACACCAGGAGTCGCCTCAGGCGTGCCCGCTGGCAGCACTGCTATCGGGCCTATGGCTCTGCCAGTGGTAAACATCCCATCAGTAGCGACCAGGAAACCAGTGCGATTTAACCCTTAGAAGTGTACATTGTAGATAGTGGCGTTCCGCTTTCCATCCGCAGGTACGAGTCAACCAGCGTCTTGCTCAGGGATATTATGAATCTATGAAGGAGGCTGGACGAACCAAACGGCAAACTTGAAGCACAGGATCCAATCAACATCCTTTCTCGCGTCCCCTTGAGCTCGGAAGTAAGTGGTGATGAAATACTAATAACATACACGTTTTGGAGCGAATCACTACTGGTATTACACATCGTAGCGATACTCGGGTCCAATCGATTAGACACCAAAGTTCGTTTGTTAATCCAAGTGATGATCACTGTAACAACTTCTGACGCTCAAGTTATTTTTTGCGTTTGGTCGCTGATTTCAAATTCACGCTCATTAACCCAGAGAAAAGATGGAGAATACACGACTCACCATTTTCTGTCGCCGGAGCTGCCTTTCGTTTCGTCCCAGCCTTCTCAGATGGCTTGGAGCCGGAACTTGCGAGGGCACATATTTCGTCTGTACATTTAGGACAGAACCACTCGCCTTCCGGAATAGCTTGCAGGGGAGGATCAAGGCAGCCAAGATGGTAAGGGTGATCACACTTGACGAAGCATGATCAAGCAAGGCACACCATTATGTAGAGCGAGTCACACACTTTGTCACACTCCAGTGCAGGGTCATCGTCTCCATTATCTTTGTTGCAAACGAGGCAGAGCTCTGGTGCATCGACTTCAGGGTGTCGAGGAAGATCAGAAAACTTATCGTTAGGCTTTGCGAGAAACAATGTAGTGTGTTGCCCGGCGGCCACGCTGAAACATAACTCATCAAGATATCTGCTCTTGATATAGAACAGATCCTACTAACCTGAAAACCTCAATCTCAGCGAGAGGTTGATGTTTAGTTGGTTTGGTTGCGCTTTTTGGTTCCTCAAGGCCTAAGCCTAGTTCGCCTGCAAAGCATCAGAACCAACTCGAGAAAGGCGCGGAACTCAATACCATTGGCAGCGTTCTGACCATAGGCAACCGTCATAACGCTGCCATCTTCCTCGGCAGTCAATGCAAAGTGGGTAACGCCCCCACAACTCGCCTGAGAAATTTTGCATCCCCTAGGAATAAAGTTTAAGTAACATCAACATCAAATTTGGTGAGCGGCGCACATGAGATCTTGGATGTAACGGAACGAGGAATATGGCGACCCAGACGACCCTAGAAGAGTGTAAGTTGATCGGAAAAAAGAGCTTAGCATTCAGGTCTACCTTCGCCGCTGTTTTTCCACTGTATGATTGTCAAAAAGGTATGAAGCTGCAAAGTGTGATCCGACAATCCGACTGCATACCTTTCCGGCCATCCAATACATACGTTGCTTGTCGATGACAACAGTGTTTGCGGGACCAGCCACAATGTGGTGTCCCATTGTCATCTCATTTGGACCGGCAAACTAAGAAAGTAGATACGCTTAGGGTTCGTCGAGAAAACACAATCATTACTGTACCTGTGGTACAACTTTCGGGATCAAGGCGTCCTGTTGATTACCAAGACCCAGCCGACAGTAACCGTTGTAACCCCAAACATACACCACCCTGTTATAACGCTCAGGAACGGACATGATTGATTTAATTAAAACTTACCCCTGAGTATCAATAGCTACAGTATGCTGAGCTCCGCAGACAATGTCGATGATAGTTTTATCATCCAAACCCTTTACGGGCACTGGCTATGTCTTGAGTGATGAGATCATATACAGAAATAAAAGCACGCAACCAGGTTCCGTTTCAATATCGTACGCTGTCTTATTTCCAGTGGTGATATGTTCGCCCGTTCTTCCATTCCCTAGTTGTCCCTTCTCCCCGCTCCCGAAAGAAAATACTTGGAAAGGTTTGATTTTAGCCTAATGCATCACTTGCGAATGCCCACCTTTTCCGTCCTCGGTCAAGACGATGGAAAAACTGATACCTGCACCAGCCTTCACCACGCGTTGCCGTTCGCCGTTTACGTATGGTCCATCCATGGATTTGAACGCTGTTATTTGAGGAGCCACGGGATGACCGCACTTCCAGAACGGCTCATAAGCACAATCGTTCAGGGAAAAGGCAACAAAGTGCAAACGCACTTGCCCAAGATTGTTTGCGCCAGCCGACCAAACGTTTCCTTCGCTGTCCACCAACAACGCATGACTTCTTCCACATGCGGCATGTACAAATCTAACGCCATTTTTCGCGCCAAGTTCGGTTGCAAGCACGCGTCTGGGTGCGTTCTCAGATATGAAGTCGACGCCAGCGACACCCAGCGCACACGGTGCATTTCGACCAAACATCCACGCGGCGCCATCGATGTCGAGCACAATAAAGTGACATGCACAGCACGAAGCATGGATGGACGTTATTTTAACATTGCTTAACGAGCGTAGAATGTGAGGTTCGAGAAGGTCGGGTCTACTGAAGGGGGTTAGTGAAGGCGCACGTTTTCGAGGTTCAATGGTGCATGCTAACGCATCAGGATTGCCCTCGCCCTTTCCTCCACGCTCTTTTCGACCCAGCTTCGGCCTGAAAACCAGCCAAGTAAGCCGAGAAGACGGCTCAGACGATAGAGGCAGGACGTTACCAGTCCGTCCCACCACAAATTAATACTAAGCTCAATTCGATCAGTTGGTGTGACGTGTTAGGCACTTGGTAGACATACCTCGTCCCCATTGTGCTTCCTTGGTGATACCTGAAGAAAGTAACGCAGCCATAGTCATGTGCAAATTTTAGAGGTCCAAGTCAGAAGTTACCCCCAGCGGTGTTTGTTCAACCACGAACACTTGACCACACCATTGCTGCATTAGGACTTGGGTCTGGCGCTCTATCTACGACGAAATGCGAGCTTATCTGTTTCATTGATACAACATTGACAGAATACTTAATCACAATTTACAATATTATTTGGGGATTAGACTCGAAAGTTAAATAGTCAGCTCGACTATAGATTCGATACCTCCTTATACATGTCATGTCTCTTCTGGGAAACCCGCGACCACTACAAATTTATCAGTATCAATCTGTGAAGAATGAACAGAATCACGCAGACTGACAGATAGAAGTCCCAAAGCGGACTATCTGGCACTGCCGGATCACATGTCAACTCCTCAGACAGGGCCGGGCAGTATCCACCGCGGCGTGACGCTCACCTCAAAGTCGTCACCGTAAAGAACAACAGCATCGCCGTGCACCAACGTTATAGAAATTTCCGGGACAGAGACTTTGCTCTTGTTTTTATTAACTTTGCTCTTTTCACGAACACGTCCTTGCTTCGGTTGGACGAGTTCTTGAGACGTTTCCCCCGTTTCGGGGCCAAACTGTGAGGTATTCAAGTCGGTTATCGCCGTGGCAACACTATCGGTGTTAAAGCTATGATACTGAGGTATCATATCCGTGGCAGAGGCGGGTTCGTCTGCGTCCTCTACACACTTCTCGAGGGTGAATGACGCTTGATTTTCATAACCATGCTCTAGGGGGCGCGAGGGTCCCGCGCAAGGCTCCGTAGGGGGGAGTCCCATCGGACTCTCGTCTTGAGCACGTCCCTTGCCCTTCTCGCGTGCGGTCAATCCCGCGACATCCTTATATCCCCCTTTCGGGGTAAATTTCAAAACTACTTCCGCTCCCAGGCAGTGAACGACAGCGGGGGATCTGCGTGCGCAAAACACACCTCCCTGATGCCGGCGTGAGCAGGTAGCCCACCCCATAGAATATTTGAACCGACCTTCTTAGATCCCGAGTTGACCCATGCTTGCATGCGTACCTCGCCAAACCGAGGTCTACCCATTTCCCCATATTGGTGGACGAAATCGCAGAGGGTATAATACGCGATACGAACACAATCAGGTGTGCCCATTTGTACTTTTGATTCTGACCCGTCACTCGGGTGTGATAACTTGGTGGAGTGGATAAAGTAAGGGCCTTAACGTGGTCCAAATGTCAAGCTAAGAATGAATATATAGACAAGCATGACACTTACTAGATCGATCTTCCTTGCGCAACAGCACCTCACATTGAATCTTCTCGAGCAGAGCGGTGGCATCTTCTTGAAGGTGTTCCTGATTCCCGGTGAATACATGACACAGAGTTACACCATCTTTGACGCCGTAGCTCCAGGATTGCATACCATTGTCCCATGTTGTACGTTCGCCGATAACGCCTGAGGGGATACCGTTTGCAGGTCGAACAAGGATGCTAGATTGGAAAGGATCCCGAAGACTTGACAAGGAATCAACCTGTACGGATTTCTGACGCGTATACTTTCTTGTTTTCAGTCATTCATGCCTATGGAGATACGAGTAAACCTACCCCGCACTTGGCATTTTGGCATATCTGATGACGAAAGTACACCTGGATATTAATCATACCACATGACTTACAAAACCATCCACGTGGAAAGGAATCGCTGGGGTGGAACTCGGCAAGAAAATCCAGAGGTATGCAACTGAAAATTTGCATCCTCAAGTCTCTCGGACGGTAAGGGGATGCGTTGTCGGCCTGTGACAACGTATCTACTGGCTGAAACCACCAGGGATGTGACAGGTTCATGGTGATACAGAGCGGTGCCAAATCTAAAGTCGTATCCGGCGGGGAAGCTGTGTCGCGTTCAAATAATGCATCTTCGCCTCCCGGAGCCCACTGGAGAGTGACGCTCCAGCGAACCCGTCCTTGCACGATTCCGGTATCGGAAGAAACATCATGCTCGACCACTGTATGCTACAATTTTGTCAGTGGTAATCGGGTGAGGTATCCGCAACTCACATGCAAGTCGGAAATGAAGAACAGTCCCATGCATGAATATGCATATTCTGAAGGGAGACTGCAAGGCAGAAGCTCGGAGTCGCGCGATATCCACAGAAGTAAGGGAATGAACTGGAGTTGAGAGTTGAGCAATGTTTCCACCTCGGGGGGTTTGTGGAGAGGGATACGTAGTTGGACGCTAGCCTGGGCTGTCGTATGGCTATTGTGGGAATCATGGAATACGGGTACAGGCGATAGCGCCGAGCTCGCCGGAGGGTAAAATGAACATGGGGGATATAGCAGTGTCGGACAGTCCGCCGACGCCAATTCATCTGGCAATGCATCGTAGATCGGGCCCCGACCTGTAGCATGTGGCTCGTGGGTATATCGTTCGCACTGCAATGTAGGATTCGAGGGGAGTGTTCGTGCGTGAAACGCCGGTGCTGGAACTGTCGCATGCGTTGATGCAAGGTATCCGTGTGCTGCCATCGTCTCAGCTTCGCGGTCGAAGGTATGTCTTGAAGAATGCACCATGGAATGTAGCTGGGCAGAGCCTCCGGTACCCGATTCAACAATGGGCTCGAGTTCTAAATGACAGCAGGAAAAATGCCAAAATCTTGAACGTACGTATCATCGGTTCACAATCAGGCGACCAAGAACTCGAAAGGAAGAGCACTCACAGATCAATGTTTAGTGTGGTAGAGTTTATCCAACAACCATCATTATCATTAAGCAAGAGTATTGGGGTTTCGGACTGAAACCAAGAAAAGCCGACGATTGTCTTCGCGAGCTCAGGGAACACCGTTAGAAGCCCTTCCGGTGACTACAAACAACAATATCAACCTCGCGTGCTTGAAAAACGGTTCGCGTTGGCCTCACGTTAGTCCAGATTCGCGGAATCGGGGTGCTGCTGGATGGCACGGGCTGCGCGTGTGCTTGTTCCCGAAGAGAAGAATCTTGTATGCGCGGGTTGCTCATAAACGTCCATTCCACGGCATTACGCTCGCCAGCTGATGCTGCTGTCGGTGCCACTCGCGCCAAAGGGTTGTGATCCATTCCTGGTACTTGTCCGCATTCTGTGTCCGCTCCTTCCGATATTGCAACACGGTCGCGATGTGTCTTTCCCTTCCGCGACTTAGTCTTCGCCTGTGTTTTCTTTCGCGACGGACCCGGAGTGTAGTCGGATCCTGGGCTCAGAGGACGTTTTGCGCCAGAAATTATCCCGGAGAAAGGCAAGTCCATAATCGGTGACCGTGACACAACACCAACCGCAGTGATTACGCGGTAACGTCCGTTCAAGTTCGTATTAGCACCAAGACTGAGTACATGTATAAAAACCCGCATGATTTTGTGTATGACACAATTCAAGAAAATGTGGAACCGGGACCCTCCGCACCAGTCAACCTGAAACAACAGGCTGTTTTAAACGATATTTTCTCCACGGACACATCCCACCAGCATCGCATCGACGGTTCCCTCGGTTCTCTCTTCGATCCATCGATCCAACTTTTCGAACAGCTTCATTGCACGACTTCCATCCGATTCCGCCTTCTTTGCAGGCCACATCCGTCTCTCATGGATTCCAGTAAAATCGATCTTGAGTCCCGGTCCCGCCCCCTCTTCGTCTGACGACTGAGGTTGCTTGATGGTCATCGTCACGGTCCACGAATCCGTTCCGTAAAAGGACGCTTCTTTAATATGGTGGCGTGCAAACTCGCTCGGAGGATTGTTATCTAAGGTCCATTCGAGCACATGGGCGTTGAAGGCGATGACTACCATTATGAACAAGTTGTCAGCGGGGGGCCTAGTTGAGAACAAAACCTGGCCCTACTCACCCGACCAGATGATTCCGGGGTGATAAATCCTGAGAGTAAGTGACCTCGTGCCCGCTTGCTCATCGATGGCATCATTCACTGCGGTAATACTGAACTGTTCCTCTGGAAGCAAAGGAGCGACATATGTGGGGTCGAGTGGAAGGTCAATCCTAAATGGAGAAAGGAACTATTGCAATAAAGTCAGATTCTAGATTCGAAAAAGGCACCGATGCGGTGAACTGCTCACAGCTGAAAATGGATAGAGGGTATCCCAGTCATTATTGTGATCGTCCGTAATGACTGGCTTTGGTGAAACGTTATCCATGCCGAATTTGTCTGCAATATCATGAACTAGTTCGTTAAACCTTGGAGCGCCATCGGCAGCCGCAATGTGTAGATGTTGTTCCCGAGTGGCCAACTGTAAACGTAGGTCAAGGATCGATATATGATATTAATGAAAGGAGACATCAACTTACGTCTTCCATGTGTATCACAAACAATCTCTTTTGATGTTTCTCGTCAAATGGCGCCTGAGTGTAAAAGAATGCCATAACCACCCCGAGCACCAGTATCGCGAGGACCAACGCATGTCGGAGTGTGGATGACCCAAACCGGTGTGCAAACGGAACACTGAACGAAACCATGAATGCTCCGAGCGCAGCAACGATGGATGCAATGATGAATTCCCCAGGTGCGTCTCCACCAATGCGGCCTGTCTATAGTTCATGATTATGGATCAACGCGAAGGGCCATATACGAGAGTAGATAGAACCTCACCAATGGTACGAAGACGACCAGCGTTGCAGACAACAGCTGTATACCCGTTGTGAGCGGGATGACCATCGCGATGGCATATATCCAGAGCGACACGGCCGACCAAACGGCGCCGTCGAGCCGCTTTTTGGTCACTTTGTTTGTGTCATGCTCGCCGTTCTCTTTGGACGGGCGCTTCTCGTAGGATATTCGTCGATTCCACGCGAACATTGTATCGATACCGAGGGCCACAAACATCCCTGTTGCACCAAGGAAAGGTGCTGCAGCGGAACCAATGTTAAAGAGTTGACACACCGCAGCAAGCCCAGATTGAAACAGTAACAATGCAGCCAAGATCGGCTTTTCGAGCGTCTGGGTGGAACCATCTTTGCTAAAGGGCAGCTGACTGATCAATGCGCCTGTTCAACGCCAAATCAGAGAATATACAAGACGGGATAAAAACTTTGACTACATACCAACCGTTGCTGCAGGGCCGTACAACAACACCGGAAAGTATTCTGCGCTGAACCAGCTCATACCCTTGCGCAGGACACTGGTCATGATGAACGCCACCCCGTTTGCCCCAATCAAAGCACCGACAAAAGCAAAAACCACCGCCCCCAAGGCCGTCCATACTTGCTTAATCCCAGCTGTCCAAACGAGATACAGAGATGCGCCGAATAGTGTCATGTACATGACCTTCGCCGTTGTGAATGAATATACCAGGAACAGACCAAGGTTGGAGTAAAAGACGGTTCGCGGACGGGCGAAGCCATGCTCAAGACGCGGGATTGGGGATGCGTCGGAGGATAGGAAACGCAAGAGAGCAAGCACGTTCTCGGCCATGTGTTGAGCGACACCAGGTTGTATATTTTCGACCAAATCCTGATGAGACATATGTCAATAATAAGGAACATTCGATGAGTCATACCCCACGCATGTGGTACAGGTAGCTGTTTCCGACGACGGCCATCTACACAGTCACAGTCAGTTCAGAGCGTTGGGCACAGTGCAGAAGGCGGAAGATGTTACGCGTACATCTAGTCCGGTGACATTCAAGTAGTACTCGAATTGTCTAAAGTCGGTGCTATCCAGATTCTGAGTTAGAAAGCACGTATTCAACGCGAAATCGCGAAATCCAAATTACATACTCAGATAACAGGACACCCGAGCTAAAAATCTCATTCGCATATATGGTTCCAAAAGGTCTGAATGATGCAAGGTAGGATTCGCATTTGAAACGTGTTTATGTAGCGCACCTCGGTACATGAGAATATGCTTCAATCATTTCCTCTGATGTGGCTTGAAAGAGCAGTTCGCGGCCAGCCGTTCCAGCAGCTGACCCATTCAAATCAGTATGTTATTGCATTCACATCAAAGAGTGTGCGAGCACCTTCCAAGTTCACCACTGCCCTTACACTGGAAAAAGATCAGAAGTGGAAAATGCTCGCAAAAAAGGCAAGCCTGACGTAGGAGCAATGGGATGTTGCGTTGAGAACAAGTGGGAGCCGTCTTGCAAAGACTCTTCTGCGTTGTTGAACACTGTCAAACGATACATCCCTGGGCTCGACGATAAATGTCATCTTTCGAGCACGCACGAAATATGACCGAGTAAGTCGGTTCCCATCCTTTCGTTTCTGCCAATACTCGTGCACATTCAAGCATCACCCCCACAGCAAGTCCATCGTCCGCGGCTCCCGGACTCGGAAGTGTACTGTCGAGATGCGCATTGACGAGCACCGCAGACGCTTTACCACGCGCAGTCCCATCCGATATACGGATGATGATGTTCGAGAGGTTGACATAGGTTTTGTAAAGCCGTGCAGACATCATGTCGAACCTAGAAACGGATGAGTAGCCAGTCCGAGGTTAAGAAAAGACTCGGAGACAGGCGGAACGGTATCCGGCGGACTCAACAACTCACCGATGACTTCCACTCCCTTCCTGCCTCCAAACCTCACACTCGAGTTTCCGACCCTTTTCCTTGCTCACGACTTCCTCGCACAGTCGCTTGATTTCTTCTGCCTTGCGAACCATCCATGCATCCGCTTCTGCATGTTCTCGTGTGCCCGGGATGCGGTATCCAATGTCTTCTGAGAGGTATTTTGCGTAGGATAGAATAGTAGCTTCCGAAGGATGAGGGACGCCTGTTTGTGGGTCATATCTAGTGATGTTACATGGTCGTATACGTGAGTGGGGCTACAACGATTGACGTAGGGCTTACGGGTGGACATTTGGCGTCGGCAAGGCTAATCAGGTGGTAGGCACAGGACGGGTCAGTATTCAATTCAGTGGCAAAAGAGGTTTATACGCAGCGACGCAGGATGAAAAGCAAGAGACTCACTAAATTGCTGGTATAACGGGTAAAGCAGCAAAGCCAAGAAAAGCGGCGCAAGCGCCAAGATGGAGCGTATGGGGCCCCATCTCTGGGAATTTTTACTGGAACTCATCTGAGTACACACTGGAACAGACGCCGCAGTGTGAAGATGGCTGCCAAGGTAGAATGCGGAGGTGCCCGGAGTGAATATATATACGACTCGCTCTGCGGCTGTGTTTCAGTATCGAGAAACACGTCATCAGAATCCGCATTTGGACCCACCGTGACAGGGGTGTTTCTAGCTTAGATCGATCCCATTTTACTACCATGGCCACTCCTCTCACCGACGTGCGGTGTGTTCTCATTGATCACCGGGGAGAGTTTATCGGGTGCACCTTTACAGTTAAAGTACCTTCAAACGGTTACATCCAAGATTTGAAACAGAACATCAAAGAAATGAAGCCGAACGTACTTGGCGACGTTCCCGCCCTCAGCCTCCGTCCGTGGAAGTTCCGCGATCCAAAAGACCTCCCAGGTCTCCAATTGAAAAAGGACTTGACACCGTTCGTTGAAGAAATTGGGCGACATTGTTCGGATGAGGAGCCAAAGCTCACGAAGCTACTCGAGGACGACGTTGAGATTTCGCAACTCGGGGAGTTGCCTGAGAAGATGCTTCATGTGATCGTTCAGGTGCCTGGTGTGCACTCTCTCCTGTCCTATTCACGTCTTCTCATCCCCACTTTGCCTCGCTGATCTTGTTTCGTCGTCTTTGGATCTCGCACTTTTTATTCTCTCTCTTCTCCTGTCAGACGTCTCTCGCGGAGAAAAGCGACACCCTTCCCCATCGAGCGATTTGGAACAAACGAAGCGCAGGAAAACGGTCCCGGGTGCGCATAATGTAATATTTGAGTTCCAGGCACTGATGATCGTCACAGAAACTTTAAAGCGAGATGACTCAGGTAGGTCGTACTGATTCCAATTGGACATGTCTTCCGAATTGACTATTCTCAGACTATGTTGCTACTATCGCTGTACTTGAGCGATGGCAGTCCAAGCGCATCAAGACAACACTACCAACCTTAGCCGAACTGGCCAACTTCGTGGACAGTCCGCTCTCGGATGATGAAAAAATCCCGATCTCAGTCAATTTTTTGAAAGGGCTTGTCTCCTCCTCGTACGAGATGCGAGATATCTGTACTCCAAACGATGTTCAACTTCTCTTCCGGGCTGGCCACGGCGGTTCCCCGCTTGAAAGACTTTTCTGGACAGTCGTGGACGGCCCTCCGTCTGGCGGAACTAAACAGGCATTTATCAGCTTCTGGGACTACAACATTCGCCGAATTGTGGAACTTCTTCTTCCATCTGGAGAGACTGTGCGTAATGGGAACGAGCACATGGCCACGAGGATCTTCCATCCAGACTATGCTTTTCTCATCAAGAACCTTTGCGCATTCCGGGGAGAAGAGAGGCCCCCTGAGAGTGCCGCCAATCCGAGGCAAGCGCTTGCAGATAAACTTGCATGGGTTTACCATCCTGCACCTTATATTCTCGGTGAGGTGGTAGAGGTCACTTCGATTTGTATTTTCTCATCTGGTTTGTCAGGTTACTACGCGATGGGACCACGTTTTACTCTGGTTGCAATTAGTGCTCCACCGCAAGGCCAACGTCTCCCAGTCGTGCACAATATTGTGTCGGCAGATCTAAGCTTCAGAAAAGAGCGAATCAAGAATATCTGCCGCTTGATTAATCTTACAGGACTCTTTGAACCCCTGGCGGATCTAGTCGGACTCCACAATCTTGAGTTTGTGCCATTAGAAAGGTCCCTCCAGTGCTCGCATGTGGGATCTTTATTGACTGACTTTGCAGAGACAACGGGACTGTTGAGATTGCAGGTCACTACGTTCTCAAATCCTACACAGGTGCAGACAGGCTCGAACGAGTATGGCATCTCCAGAATATATATACACTCCTCAAGGAGAGGCAGGTTCCGCATGTTGATTCACTCACACATCACTTCGACACCTCGGTTGTCCTCTCCCCGCGGGGGCTCGCTCAAACACCAACATCCGAGAAAGAGCTGTTGAGTGCCATAATCTGCGTATTAGAAGCACTTGAGGTGAATGTATAGCGATGTCCAGAGATGAATTACTGACTTGGAAAAGGTTCTTCATGCAGAACCCCCGATTATCCACCAAGACATTCGTTGGCCGAATGTCATGCGGCGCCTTGAAGATCCACTCAAATGGTTTATCGTTGACTGGGAAGATGCAGCCTTAGCCCCTGCAACAGCCAAATCGCACTTCAAGCAGAGCACTCACTCTCCGCGTGTTTTCGTTGATGGACATGGTACAGAAGTGGATATATGGGGTGTCGGAGAGCTGATTACCCGCTGCGAAAGGTTGGAGATTTCATCAGAGTTGAAAGACCTGGGTAGATGGATGCAAGGTTCAAGTGCGCCCTCAGCACGAGAGGCATTGGACAAGATGAAAGAGTATATGTCGAATTCGGTACGTCTCGAACTCCATATCCTTAGCATATATATCTTATCGGATCCGGGTCCAGTAGAGCGTGCATGCGACATTGCTGTAGTCGTATTTTGGAAAGTCCCATAAGTCGAATTGGGTTACTAATGTGTTTGATGCACCCGTTCATGCATCTGTTTTGTCACGCGGGTAAAGAATCCGCATGAGCGTCATTAGCAGTTTCCTCATCGTGAGCAACCCTTGCAGGGGAACTTGCAGGGAGAAAAGGGGAAGGTGCACACTCTGATCATGGGTATGAGGCATGATTTTTGAATCCGTCGATGATCCGTATCTTGAATGGCTTGTGTCTTTTCTTTGAGACCATTGGTGAGGGGACATCAGATTGGACGGTCGTAGCGACGTTCAACAACTCCTGGTAGGGGGGGAGCATATCTCGTTCCCAGGGCCTCATCGGATCATGATCCCTACCTTGTGCACCTCACAAATGAGTACTGAGTCAACTATTGGTCCACACTTGCCCACTTCGGCCTAGTAGCAGACCTTCCATTTCTCATCCGCCTACGTAGTTTTTCTGGGGTTGCCAAGTAGATCAAAGCCGAGGATCATGGTGCGGATGTATTGATATTCTCAACGACTTTATAAGTTAGCGATTTCTGCTGTGGTTTCTTTCGTTCACAGGAGTTCAGTTACACTTTACCGAGGTTTGCAAAGGTGTCGGAGACACCATCAGCAACATCATAGTCGTTATTGTCAAATCTTTGATATACGTGATCAGTCAAACTTCAAATACAACAGATGGATACTCGGACGGACCGCCCATGGACACTGAAGTCAAGAAGAAATATTAGGCATGGCAACTGAAAGGATTGTATGTGAGATTGAAGTCTGCACGCTCTTCATTCCTTACTCAAACCCACCTCCCATTCTTCCAAGGGTTTCCCACGCATGCTCCATTGGGCCATCGTTCAACGTGCCAACATAGATGCTACCCATTGTGGGACTCTTGGAGACACCATTTGGGTCTCTGCTCTCTTCTGATACTCGTCGTTCCCATTCGCGTGTTCAGCATCGATCTGGATGCCCTGTCATGGTTGACCTGCAGCATGCACTACGGCCGACGTCGACGGATGGAATTCTTTATCTCCTTTCGCGATCTTGGTTCCATTTGAATTGCAGTGCGTGGAGCGGTATTTCGACGGTTCCTTCGTGCTGACCTCTTATAGACGGGCTGGTCGCCAGACTATCCTCTCGGGTCTTCATCGAGCATGACATTCAAGTTTCTCCAGAAGGCAAGACATCAAGTTTGTGGCGACTGGCCAGAAAGTCTCGGGACCAATCGAACATCCAAACCATGTCGGCTCTATCAGATTCTCGCCTATCGGAGAACACCTTGCTATGGCTACATGGGGTGACTTGTCAATCCACATTTTCAACAGTTGCAGCAGAGAGCTCATCACCTGAATTCCCAACGCCGTCACCCAAATACATCTGGGTGGTCGGACAATGGTCATCTTTGCAGCATACAAACACCAATTCAACGTTGCAACTTGAACGTCCTCGCCGGCGCTAATTTCGAATTGGGTAGAAGTTGACCCTTGCATCCATGTCCAAAACACTGCCGTAGCAAACAGCTGGCAATTCGCATGTTCCATGCTCTCGGTTGGGTTTTGGGACACATTGTCACTGTTCAAGATAACCTGACCCCGATCCACCATCGCGGGGTGCTGTTCTATTTCTACCTCCCTCTCAGTTCCTCCCATCCGTCAACACTTCCCGCTCCAACGTGAATACCTTACCGCCACTCAACTCGCCCTCCACCTGGGTGTCTTATGGTCGCCGTCTTGCATCCCCCGCAGAATATGCACTAGGTTACAATCAGCCCGGCCCGAGACCCACAGAGTCCAGATAGATGAAGCGCAAGCGGCTCCCCCCGCAGCAGCCTCCCCCGCCTGCACTGCTCTTGCAAGTATCGTCAAAGGATAACATACCTACCACCTGCGACTTTGTACGAGTATGTCGTCTCCTTTTACCGGTACGCCTGCATCTCAAAATCGCACCTCCAGGATGCTTGAAGATCCGTCATTTTCTCATGTCGTCTCGTGGGGTCTGAATGGCGACTGCTTTGTTGTCAAGGTATGCATTCGTCTTGGTTGCATCAGACACGCAATCGGTGCCTCGCTTCACAGGACATGAACGAGTTACAAAGTTGATCCTCCCTCGCCGCTTCAGGCACTGCAACTTTGCGTCTGTTCGCCCATTCTGTACAAAGCCGTGCGAGATTTAGTGTGCATGTGCATCCTTTTAATCGATCAGGCCAGATCCCCGTCCCACTCTTTTTTGGGGGAGGGAAGCACTCACACATCACATACCAAGTCAAGAACGCAGACGACGCCCAGTATGGCGAACTTTCCGCCATCCCAATTTTCACATCGACAGGCGCGACGCATTCAAAAACAAGGCTCAAAGTACCCGCTGCTTGAAAATCCCCCTCAAGCAATGCTCCATCCTCATCCCTCCGTCCCGTCTCTGCAGGTTCCTTGTCTTCCAATCTTCAGTTGTTACTCTTCTATGCAATGCTTGTTATCACCATCATATGTGACTCTGATTGTGTTGCTATGACATTTGAAATTCCAGAGCCGTCAGAATGACAAGCAATCTCATGACTAGGGCGCTAAGTACCAGCTCGGACGAGAATAGTCCTGGATATTGACAAAGACTCAACCTTACATCATGGTGTTGGTTGTGCAAGATTTCCCAGTGTTACGACTTTCCCTAGCTAGGCTGAAGGTTACTAGTGTTGATCCTCAAGATAGGTCTCGGTTCTTTCGAAGCGGGGCGAGCTGCTATATCACTATCAGGATATCAGCGAATAATGATACACTTGTTTACTCACCGTCTGAATCCAAGCGCGAATGCTTGGTAGGGGGATGTGTATTGGGCTGGCTACCAGGCCCACTGATGTGTGTACCAAGCTGACGTGCTCCACCCGACGCAGGCAGGCTCGTTCCAATCCGATATCTATCCTCCTGCGCCATCTCCGGAGCCGTCCTTGACAAGTTGAACTACCTGAACCTTGGAGCATTTTACTTCGTGGATCCCATACAATAATATTATTGAATGGTACAAAAGAAGTGAAGAGGTAACACGAATCATATCGCTGGCCTTGCGAGCATAAGATGATACTTTCCCTTCAGAAACTTGCCGTCATATTCCTTAGGAACAGGCAGGTCGAATTCATTCTGTGGTGTTATGGCCACATAACGAGCGCTCTTAACCCCAACCCCCTTAAGCCGCTCAAGGCCCTTGGTGTTTACACTGTGACTAGTGCTAACGGTGGCTTGCAAAATCGTAGCTTCCTTGTGCTTGGCATCATAGTAAAAGGCATCGAACGTGGCTTCATTCTTGGCGGTGGGGATGTAGTAACCCGTCTTGGTGACCCGCTTAATAGTTGCATCGAATGTAAAGCGTGGAATAGGCTTGAAGTCGGTACGGTCGTTAGGATGCTCATTAGATATCCTGATGATTGTGTCGCGATGACCAACAATAAGATATTGAGTCGGATAGTTTTGCTCAGGCAGTATCTTCCAGTGGTTGTTCACCGTGCTTGTGTGCGCCGAAAGCTCCATCTGATGAATTCGCCATGCACCACTTCGTGTGAAATCATCACGGAGTATGCCCTCTAGTAGAGGACCAGCGAAAACCTTCGTAACGGAGTGGCGGTGGTACACCTCGAGAAGTTCCCAAGCTGCATTGTCCGCTTTCCGCGAAAGAGCGGTAAATAGCATATTGAAGATATGCTGCGAAGCAAATTCGAGGCTGACAGAAGAACGAGTTTCCCCAGGTTGAATATGGAAAAGTCGGTGGGTTATCCCGGTATCAATACCGAGTGAAGTCAAGTCATGGAGTACCTTCCTGACATCACCCAGGGAGAGTTCGTTAATAGCACCCTGGACTTCAGAATCGAACATCTGAGTTTGCGACGCAAAACTACCCTAATGATTCTACATCTCAGCCCCTTGAAATGTCACCCCATCACCCCAGTGTCACCCCAGTGTCACCCTAGTGTCACCCCAATGTCACCCTAGTGTCACCCCAGTGTCACCCCAGTGTCACCCCAGTGTCAC
>QFEQ01002532.1:0-14952 GCA_003316335.1 Hemileccinum impolitum
ACCTTAGTCCTATTCACTTCATTCCACCCACCTCAACCGGTGCCTGCAACTCAGTGATACCACTCTTCTCTTCCTCTGCCAGCTTAGCCCTCTGCCAAGGGGCCGTTTATGCTATATCAACTCTTGTCTATCACCGTCCCGATATTCAACTTGATTCTCATCGTACTCGTCGACGTTGACACTGATTATTGTCGTCTCCTTGTATCCATATTCTTGGTTGAACCAGTCACGGTTGAACTCCGTAACAGATATGAATATTTTAAAACAGACATGTCATTATAACACTTTTTGTACTTTTGAGATGGATAGTATAAACTTACTCAAATGATAGAATATTTGCTGTTATTTGGCACTACAAATAAACATACACATATAAATATTATGTCTGAGTTTAAAATAGTTCCCACACTTCTTGATTCTCAACTATTATCATCATGAGATCCCTGTCCATTACTCAGAAAAATACTATTCTTTCTCAGCTTAATACTGGTCACTCAGTTTGCTCTATTTCATCCTCCACTGGTGTTAGCACTGCTACCATCTCCAGACTTCATTCCAAAGAGCATTCAGACTTGCAAAAGTCTATTGGAGGCCATCCATTCAAGCTTTTCTTCTCCAATATTTGCCATACCATTCATCTTATCTCATCCTAGAAGGCTGAGAATGCTGTCCAGGTGACCAAAACTCTCCCTAGAATCATCAATCAACCTCTTCATCCCAATACTGTTTTCCTCCACTTGAAAAGTCTGGTATGAAGGCTGTAGTCAAGTCCAAGTGTCCTCTATTCTCAGCCAAACATTGTAAGGCTTGTTTAGACTTTGCCTATGCCCATAAGGATTGAACTGTGGATGATTAGAAGAGGGTAGTATAGTCTGATGAGACCAAAATCAATCACCTGGGGTCATATGGATGTAAATGGGCATAGAAAAAGTCAGATAAGGGGCTCAGTGACAAGTTGATAAAAGGAACTGTCAAGTTTGGTGGTGGTTCTATGATAATGTGAGGTTGTATGACTTGGCAGGGAGTTGGATTTGCCACCAAGATTGATGGTAGGATGGATGGGGATCTCTACCTTCAAATTTTGAAGGATGAACTCTAGCAAATCCTCAACTATTATGGTCTCAATCCCCCAGATATCATCTTCTAGTAAGATAATGATCCAAAGCACACCTGCAAAAAGGTCAAGAAATGGCTAGAGAAGTAGGAGTTTAGGACTATTGTCTGGCCTGCATAGTCTCCAGATCTTAATCCTATTGAACACACTTGGGGCTACCTTAAAAGAAGACTTACAGAGTATGAACATTCTTCTAAAGGTGTTTTGGAGTTATGGAAGAGAATTCAAGTGGAGTGGGAGAAGATACTAGTGGAGGAGTGTCAGAAGTTGATTGAGAGTATGGCTAGAAGGATTCAGGCAGTGATTAGAGCCAAAGAAGAATATACCAAGTACTGATTTTGTACAAATACCCTAGTCTATACCAAAAGTACAAAAAGCATTACAATGACATGTCTGTTTTAAAATATTCATATCTTTACACCCCTTGGGCCAAATCACATAACCCAGAGGCCAACCTGTAGCCAGGGGCCTATGCATCCCACTACCCCATTATAGTTAAGCAGGACTCCCACACTATCAAATGTTATGTTAGCTACACTAAAAAAGTACCAAACATTGTAATGGTTTTTAGAGTCACTGTAAAGTCAGATTTGAGGTCAATGGTGTGATCTTAGGGTTTTATTTCTGGCATTCTTTCTAATTCTTGTTTTGAGAAAATGTCCAGAAAATCATGGTATTGCATTGGAACTTTTTCCTTGGTTTCTTCCTCAATAATGTATAGGATAGGGTCCACCATTGATGATTAATTTAAGGACTCCATGCAATTTGTGGCAGTAAGTAGTACATCAAGAGAAATGAACTTTCTGATTGACCCAATCAATGTCAGAATTGTGTCAGTATAGCCAGTAATAGCCAAGGATTAGATTATGGGTACCTAAGGTAGCCACCAGGGTGTTAATATCTTCCAAATGTCCTTGATAAGATAATATAGATGAAATGTAATGCGTCCATGGGAACTGCTGGATCCATTGGTATTGCTGACATGAATTGGCTGTAATAATGAGTAGAGGATGAGGCCATGCTCTTCTACCCATCTATTGTTTATTGACAAAGGTTTAGAACTGCCTCTGAGTCTAGCAGGGAACATACAGTGATTTCTTTCCATTTATCCTGTTTTTTATGATAAATTTCAACATAAAGGGACATCTCATCTTTTAGGGATAAGGTTCCAGGGGTGGAGGTTATTACTCAAGTGAAAGATAGTTCTAGAAAGGATTTATAAAGAGAGGAAATCTTTTTTCATTCTTTTAACAGAGAATAAAGCAAATCTTTTTTAGAATCTGGTGCTGTGCTGTAGTGAGACACCCCATTAGGCTATGAAGATGAGATGAGATAGGAGAATACATCCTATATCATACAAATGGGGAAATCATTGTCATTATAGTTTATTAAGACAAGGATATCATCAGCTATGTCATCTGTGATACTATATCCTGATCCTCAATGTCTATCTTATCAATTAAAAGGATAGAGAAACAATTAAAAAATGTATTTACATAAACATCTCTTAGATTCACATGGCTTTCCCTTTTCCTGACCCTTCAGAGATCAGGCCTTATGCAGCCTTGTGTTTGGCTTCTACCTTGAACAAATCCTTATAGCAAGCTTTTGCTTCATCCAAGATATACAGTGAGGTACAAAACTGTTACAATGTTTGGTATTTTTGTAGTGTACATAGTGTAATGTCTAAGGGTATGGGAATTCTGCTTAGTGTTAGTAGGAGCATGGGAACTACTAACCCTTGGCTATAAAAGATGTCCTATGTCATATGATCTGGGTTAGAGTCTGTGAAGATATAGCTATTTTAATCCAATGATACCATTGTAACAGTTTTGTATCTGTTAAGTATGAGGGTATTTGACAATTTAGTACTTGGTATAACCTTCTTTGGCTTTAAGCACTGCCTCAATCCTTCTAGGCATGCTTTCAATCAATCCCTAACACATTTTAGCTGATATCTCCTCCCATTTCTCTTAAATCCTATAACATAACTCATGAATTCCATTAGAAAGGGTAGTCTGCTCTGCAAGTCTCCTTTTGGGGTAACCCTAGAGATGTTCAATGGGGTTTAGGTTAGGAAACTGTGCAGGCCATACCATGATCTAAAATTCCTGCTCCTCTAGCCACTCCTTGGGCATTTTGTAGGTATGTTTTAGATCATTATCCTGTTGAAGGATGATTTCAGAAGGATTAAGACCATAATGCTCTAGGGTATTGAGCAGGTCATCCTTCAAAATTTGAAGGTAGAGATCACCATCCATCCTGCCATCCATCTTGGCAGCAAAGCCAACTCCCTTCCAAGTCATACAGCCCCCCATATTATCACAGAACCTTCTTCAAACTTGAGGATTTCCTATACTAACCTATCACTAAGTCTCTTTCCTATCTTTTTCCATACCTATTTCCACCCATCTGATTTTAGGCAATTGACTTTGATCTCATCTGATCATATCTTCTTCTTCTAGTCCTTCAGGATTCAATCCTTATGAGCATAAGCAAAGTCCAAATATGCCTTGTGATATTTAGCAGAAAGAATAGGGTATTTGGGCTTGATTATAGCTTTCATACCAGTCTTTTTTAAGTGATGACAAGTAATGCTTAGATGGAGAGGCTGATTGATGATATTTGAGAGAATTTTGGTCACTTGAACCTCTTTTTCTGCTTTCTGAGATGAAATAAGATAAGAAGAAAGTTTGGATGGATAGTTTCTAGTAGACTTCTGAAGATTAGAACACTCCTTAGAATGAGGTCTTGAGATAGTAGCAATGCTGGTGCCAGTAGTAGAGGCAATAGAGTGAATACAATGTCCAGTATCAAGCTGAGAAAGAATAGTGTTTGTTAAGTAATAAAAAGAGATCTTATGATGGTAGTGATTAGAAACAAAGAGCTGTGGAAACTAATTCAAACTCAGACATAATGTTTGCATGTGTATATTTGTTTGTATGACAAACAAACATCAACAATCCCATCATTGAGCTGGAATTATATTCCTATTTCAAAAGATACAAAACTATTACAATGGTATCATTGGATTAAAATGGCTATATCTTCACAGACTCTGATCCAGGTCACATGACATAGGGACATCTTTTATAGCCAAGGGTTAGTAGGTCCTATGCTCCTACTAACACTAAGTGATATTCCCACACTCTCAGACACTACACTATATACACTACAAAAGTACAAAATATTGTAACAGTTTTGCACCTCACTGTAGGCTGGCTTGCTGGAGATAGTGGCAATGGTGGTGGTGAGAGCAACCAGAATTTCAAAAAGTGGTTGTTATGCATAAGGGTCATATGGCAGAGATTGATAATATTGATTGGTCTAAGGGTCCTATAGGTGTTGATTTGTAGTTTTATATGGGACCTTTGGCTGATTAAAGATGACCTTGCTTTCCACAATTATAGCACAACCTTGTTTCTTGCTAAGAAGATGCCCAGGGCTGGATAACATCAATCTCCATAGGTGTGTCTCAACTAGGTTAGATGCTAACTGCTGTGAAGCAAAATAGAGCATTGAACAAAGAGTTGGTCCTGGTATCTCCATATTCTACCTTCATGGTTTCAAACCTTTTTCCCAACTTTTGTGCTTCATCTTCCCAGACATAAACATCCTTGGCCAATGGTGATTCCCACATCTGAAGTTGATAATAGATGTAGTAATCCAATCCTTCTTTATATAGTTGGATGGCAATGATTTCTGGACAGTTGGTGTTGTTGACTAGTAGGATGAACTGCTGAGTGTATGAAGACACTAATTGGCCAGGAAGCTGTTTGAGGTGAATGAGTTTTTGATAGGCTCCAATGCTGAGAACCTTAATGTGGAAGAAGTCCTTGATAAGCTTCTTCATTTCTAAAAAAGTAAGCCAGACATTGTCTCCTAATTACCCTGTGATAATTCCATTAGTGTTGATGAGATTGATGCTTTCATTCTTGGTTCATTGCTCAATGACTTGTCTTGCAAAGAGCTGTGCTTTTCCTTCTAGTCACAAAAGTACAGTGACTTCTTTGAGCTTCTTCCTAAGTAGATCTAGTTTCCATATGTTGCACTTGATCCATACATCAATATGTGCCATCCAATCTTTATACATGGTACAGTTTCCATCCCATCTTTCTAGGTCTGCAATCTTGTGTGTGAAATTACCATCTCTTTCTTGTTTCATCTTTAAGAGTTCTAGTGATAAGTCAGTGATAGTGTTGGCCAGAGCAGTCACTGTGTCATTGTTCATTCTTACTATCTAGTATCTTTTAACCAGACTCTGGGGATGTGCTGAGTCTGATGTAATCTGGTGTTTGAATACATATTCCAAGTTCTAAAGGTTTATTTAGAAAAAAAGATATAGAACAATTATTTACTAGTTCCACCTGTCCTGGGCAGTTCCCCACTCATCCCTTAGTTGCTTCTTCTTGGGCTTGTGGAGGTGGTTGATTTCTAAACTGATGTAAGGTTTAGTACAAATCTCTACATGTTATAGTTTGGGACTCTATACATCCCTATCTATTTCTCCTTTTCTTTCACTCATACACTTGCATTACTGAGCAAAGTTTATCTTAGTATTTCTTTCTTCCCAAAGTCACCTGACCAGTGCACATGACTGTAGGAACTAGCATATGACCTGAGGCTAGACCTATGACATTATAGATGATGTCATACCTCATGGTCCTTAACCCTTCTCACAATATACTTCTTTTCTTCCTTTATATTCTATAACATTCTATGTTCCCAGCCTGCTCTGAATTATTTAGGACTCAGCTGGCCTACCCTGAGGTAGTAGCTCCTCACTATATACTGTATACATATCTTCCTGTATCATTGCTACTCCTCAGTCCTATTCATTTGTTCTACCTACCACTTGATGTCTGTAGTAAGCTTAAGTACCACTCTCCCTTTCTTTGCCAGCCTGGGCCTCTGACAAGGGGCTCTTGCATCTACTGACTCCTCACCAACACCATTCCAATCTTTGACCTTGTCCTCATCATTCTTGTCAATACCAACTTCATCCATTGTCATCTCCTTATATATATTTTTCTCATTGAACCAGTTATAGTCTGTAACACTATGTGGACTGGGATCTGGTAAGGCAACAACCAAACAAGAGCAAATACAAAAATAATTACAAGTAATAAGAAAAAACAGGAAATAAAATCCATAAACCAAGTACCATAAATTTATAAGATAGAAAGGTACTTCTGATTAGGTTTTAAGATGTTCCCAGGGCAGAGAATATGGTGGGGGAGTTCTGAGTAGTACTCTATGTAGTGCTTAGGGTTAAGGAAGGTGTGGAGATACTTTTCGTTATGCTGATATACATAGTGACAATGATAGTGGAAAGGAAAGGTGGTGGGATTTGGAGAGTGAATGGCAGAAGTGGTGGTGAACTTGCAATTCTGGTAGTGAAGGATAAGGGTAATGGCCTGCTGGGCAGTATGGATTTTATCTGCACAGTTATGACTGCACATACAGGAGGGGGATAGGGACAGAGTCAGCAGCCAAACTAAATTTGGTAAGAATAAGCACAAGGAAGAACACAAAGATAAAATTGAAAACAAGTCAGCACACAATCTGGCACTAGAATGCACTGGTGAGGATAGTAATAATGAGAGGTGGAGTGACAGTGATAATATGGCAGTATGATATGTAGGCAGGATCAGATAGGTAGTCTTATTCAAGTGTTATAAAACACCTGAATTCAACCAATTGAAGGAGGTAATAGATGGCAAGGATAATGGTGAGCATAATGACAAGTGTGAATCTGGTGAGACTGAGAAGAGGATAGATGTTAAGAATGGTAGCCAGCAGAAAAGGGCTAGGGATAAGAAGTCTAGGACAGATATATAGTGGCTCAAATAAGTATCCCAATGTTGGGCCATTTTGGAAAGACTTTGCATTTGCAAGATAACCAAAATATATCAGCTCTGACCCTTGCAGGGTCATTAATAGCCCTAGCCCCTGCCCTGATGATGAGCCCTTAGTCATATGATTTGGTTGCCATGGCACTGAGATATATCCATATTAAAATGTTATGTCATTGGGACACTTATTTGAGCATAATGTTATCAGTCATCTTTTGGTATATAACATAATGTTCTGATGGATGCTGTGCTTCAACCCTGTCTCATTATGTAACTTACATAACCCTGGGCACTATAAAGAACAGAAATACCATCTAGTTGACCCTACTTCACCATGAAGCCCATTTCTGCCTCTATTAGAGTCTATATCCTCTTTCTCTCTGAATCTGGTCTTTCTATTAGGAAGATATCCTCCCAAACTGGTCTGGGGAAGTCCACTGTGGCCAGGATTATCAAGGAAATTCATCCAGACAGGGGAAACATCAAATTAGGCCCTTCTTCCAAGCTTTCTCCTACTAACCAAAGAAGAATTGTCTCTAGTATTACCTCTGGCAAGGTTGCAAATGCTGTCCAGGCAACCCATCTTATTAATTATACCATCTCCTCTCCTGTCTCTTCCCAAACCATTTGTAATGTGCTAAAGTCAGCATCTCTAAAGGCTGTAGCCAAGAAAAAAAGCCACTCTTGTCTATGAAGCAGAGAAAACATAGGCTGGACTTTGCTCTTAAGCACCAATACTGGACTGTGGAGGATTGGACTAGGGTAATTTGGTCAGATGAGACCAAGATTAACAGGATTGGATCAGATAGAAGGAAGTATGTGTGGAAAGTGGCAGGAAAACCTTTGCAAGACAAGAAGGTACAGGGAATAGTAAAATTTGGAGGAGGTTCCTTAATGGTTTGGGGATGCATGAGCTGGAATGGAGTGGGGATCCTTGCAGAGGTGGAAGGGAGGATGAATGCTGAGCAGTATATCTCCATTTTGGAGAATAATCTGCTTTCTACTATAGAAAATTCTGAAATTCCTAAAGAGAGCATTATCTTTTAACAAGATAATGACCCCAAGCAAACCTCTAAAAGGGCCCAGGAGTGGTTGGAATCTCAAGGTATCAAGGTCCTTGATTGGCCAGCACAATCTCCAGACCTTAGTCCTGTTGAACATTTCTGGCAAATCCTCAAAAAGAAGCTCAATAGCTATGCAACACCCCTAAGAGAGCTTTGGGAGCTTTGGGAAAGGATTGATGTGGAATGGGACAAGATAGAGGTTGAGGAATGCGAAATGTTGATAGAAAGCATGCCTAGAAGACTAGAGGTAGTAATAAAGGCAAAGGGAGGGCATACAAAGTACTAAAGTTACAGAATAGAAATGTTGCTCAAATAAGTGTGCTAGTGACATATCATTTTGAAATTGTTATATCTCAGTGCCATGGCAACCAAATCATATGACTAAGGACTCATCATCAGGGCAGGGGTTAGGGCTATTAATGACCCTACAAGGGCTAGAGCTGAGATATTTTGGTTATCTTGCAAATGCCAAGTCTTTCCAAAATGGCCCAACATTGGGACACTAATTTGAGCCACTGTAAGTGGATAAGACTAAGAGTACTTAGTTATAGTACTAGTGTTACATTTAGCCTTGATGAGGTTGAATGTAGACCCAATGAGAACAAGAGACTTCCATTGGGAGATGGTGGACCAAGAGTATGAGTCATGCTCATCAAGCAGGGTCTTCCTAAGCTTTGAGGGCAAAGGACTGGTGATCAGACAATGACTAAGACATCAAATGGTACTTTCACTTGGAAGGCAGTGAGACAAGTAGTGAAGTGGCTACTGAAATAAGGACAACAGCAGAGTGCCTACTTAGAAGTGAGATAAGGACTTTGGAGAGATCTGGAGGTACAATGAAGGGTAAATTGCCAGGTAAGACTAGCTGAGGATACATCATGTGATATGAGAGGTTTATATAAAGAGAGCCTAGAAAAGGTGACTAATTGAATAGAAGAGGATGGAATGAAAGAGAACCTTGGAGAAGATCTTAGAAGAAGAAACGTAAGCAAAGATGACAAATGATGCAAAGGCATTGGAAAGGATAGTAAGCAACAAGAGAGACAATGGAGATAAGATACTACTTAGTGGATCTAAGGTGCTAAGTGGAAAGTTCAGCAAAAGGAATGCTATACATGTTGTAATGCAGTTGATCCCTATCTCAAGAGATGAGACTTGAAGGAAAAAGAGTACATAGACAGAGGAATTATAACAACTAGTATTTATATACATGCAAGATGGGTGCACAGATCATTTTAGAGCAAGACAAGAAATTAGAAGTGAGAAACATTCCATGGGAACCAAGAAGGTAGAAGCAAAGATATGGGAGATATGGGATATGGGATGAGCTGATATCATTGGTCTGGACCTGAGTCCAGATTCTAGTCATGTGCTAGTGCCCACAGTCATATGCTATGATCACATATGTAACCTGTTATGATTCATTTATCCATACACTCTTTTTCTCTTTGTCTTATATTCTTCAGATGAGGAATGACCTCACTACAACATGTACAGCATCTCCTTTGCTAAACTCTCTACTTAGCATTCTAGATTCACTAAGTACCTTCTAATCCCCTGTATTTCTCACATTGTCATTGTTGCTTATCTTCCTTTCCCAATGCTGTCACATCATTTGTCATTTCTGATTACTATTGTAGTTCAGTTCCTCATGTGCTTTCTATTTATTTTTCTTCACTTTCGCTCACATGCTATGCATCACTGAGCACTGTTTTACCTTAGCATTTCTTTCTTTCCAAAGTCACATGACCAAGTGCATGTGACCGTAGGAACTGGCACCTGACCTAAGGCTAGACTTATGACATCACCAATGATGTCATACCTCATGGTTATTATCTTCTCATGGTTATTACCATCTCTTCTTTGATGTTCTATCACATTCTTCTTCTCATGCTTGCTCTTAACTCTTTTGAACTCAGAACCCTGCCCTAAAGTACTCACTCATACTATATGAACCCCTTCTGTAATTCCCTCATACTTTAGTCCTATTCATTTGCATTCTCTCCTCCAGTAGAGGCCCTCTGCTCTTAAGTACCACTCTTCCTTTCCTTGCTAGCCTTGCCCTCTGTCAAGGGGCACATATATGCTACAACTTGCCACCATTTATTGCCAATCGCACACCTTGTTGTTATCATTGATCTCCTTGCCGATGTCACCAATCATCATCTGCTTGTCACAGTTTACCTCGTTCAACTGATACAGGAACAGTATGGTTTCAATTACTCTTCTTGTTCTTCAATGCTCAACAATGTTCTTTATGATATCATTCATTCCATGACTAATTGTACTTCATCCTTCTTCCACATTCCATCTGATTAGTCATTAGTCTCACACTTAGTCTATATAAACCCTTCATCTCATACAATGTATCCTTAGCTAGTCTTACCTAGCAATACATCTACTTTGTTTCTCACTTGAATCTCTCTCTAAGTCCTCATTCTACTTTTGAGTGAATGTCTTGCTCCTCCTCTGTCGTAGCTTCTTGCTACTTGTTCCACTACCTTCCAAGTGGAGTACCCTTGTTGTCTCAGTCATTGTCTGACCACTAGTCCTTCACCTTTGAAGCTTAGAAAGACCTTCTTCAACAAGCAATGTTTCAAATTCCTTGTCCATTGTCTACCAATGGAAGCCCTCTGTCCTCACTGGATCTACATTTGACCTCACCAAGATAAAACATAACATAACCCAAACAACACCAAAACTTACCCCATACTACCAGAAGACCCTACAGATTTGATAGATGTATTGAAGTATAAGGATACTCTAATGTGAAGAGACAGAGAAAATGAATCTCAGATGGGAATGCTCACCTGGTGTTGATGATATAATGGTATTGACCAAGTAGAAGAAATAGAGAGGCTTGCTTAGATTGTAGATTGAAGCAGATAAAACAAATTGATAAGAGAACTCATTAGATAAGATTGATCTGAACAATCTATTATATTCTATATCATTCTAACCAATAAGATAAATGAGAAAGAGAATAATATGATTGTGATATCCAATCACATAAAGCTCTCTGTATGATGTTCTTATCACATGAGTATCATGGATGGTATAATCATAGCTAGTCACTATGTAATCTTATCTAATGTAAGTCACATGAAAGAGTGTGACTCTTCCATTAGGATAAGTTATCCTAGTACCATCAGGCATAACTCACTATTAGGATAAGCATGACTTGTTTGGTAGTTAATGTGACTTATTCATTAGGATATGTCACAACACCAAATCTTAACAGGGTGATGATGAGCATTATCCAGTCATATCTATAGAGCTGTCTGAGGCAGCTAAGAGTGTGTGGGTGGACCAGGACAAGATCTGGATTAAGTTGGATGAGTTGAGAGAGAGGTGATAGCAAAGAACTTAGATAACAATGATATCAAAATACATTAATCTGGAAAGCCAGATTAACCCATAAATGTGGTAGAGGAAACTGTGGAGGTATCTTGTGCAGCAGAGGAAGCACACAAGAAGAACAATATGGTCAAGCCAGGTGGCAAGATCATCAATAAACAAAATGGCAATGTTGCAAGTTGAAATGCAGATGCACTAGGCAATAGAAAGGTTATGAGGAGTCCCCACAATGTTGGTATTTAGGGGGAGAGTCATTGAATTAGTCAGCAAGAGTCAATTAAGGAGGAGAGGATGTTTGTAGCAATTCAAATGTGATTGACTGTGGCTGGTGATAAGATCAATCAGCCCACCTCTTAGAATGACAACAATATACCTGATGTCCCACCAGTCCTACCCATACCACCTAAGCCACCTAATGAATGTCTCACACAAGAAGGCAGGCCCCTAAGCATATATAGAGCTCAAGGGGAAGTGGTGGTGGGTGTCTATAAGTTGAAACAATAGAGCCAATACAGCAATGATGGGAGTGTCAGTAGATGTTAGGGATCCTATAAATTGATCAAAGGATCTGGCAAATGTATCAGAACCCAGGTGCAGATTGTTGGAGTGCAAAGGTATAGGGTACTCATTAGAGGAGGCTCTGGTTGAGCAGAGTGACCCAGACAGTGAAATGGCTATACCAGGTGACTTACCCAGTCCCAGGGAACATCCCACAGGCAATAGAAATGAGCATGTTGACAGAATGAACACACTACATCAAAGTATCAATCTAGAAGGAGATAGAAGTGATATGGCAAAGTTAGCCAACAAGATTGAAACAGATTGTGACAAGGATGTACCAGAAGCTTCCCATAGCTCCCTAAAGCATGCCCGATATGTAGGTAACACAGCTGTTAATATCCCAGATGTGAAACACCCAGGTATAGGCCTAAAGAGCAATCTGGAGGAGATGATCAAGTTAGTAAATGGTGAAGATACTGGATTACTCAAAAACCAGTGCAGATCACTCACTAGTGCCTATGGACATGCCCACAACAGTTTGGACATATACAGCAGTGATCCTGAGTCAGAAACTTAAAGTATAGAGTCAGAAGGCCAATTAAAGGTACAGGTTGAAAAGCAAACCATCTAGGATGAATGGCAATGTGCAAACATTGTGGATAGTGTCCATATGTGTCCCAAACCACCTCCAGACCATCTGAATCTACCATGTTGACAAAAATAAGTGAAATTGCCACCTAGAGAGATCAGTCAGGCCAAAAAGACAACTTACCAGGCAGATGGCCATACCAAGGCCAATGGGATGAGTCCAGATGATCAGATATAATCCTAGGTCACAGGATGTGAGTATGATGATACCAGAGGTGATTAAAGTTGACCAGGTGCACTAAGTGCAAATAGCTAAGGCACAACTTACCAAATTGGGATATCAGCATGAACACATAACATGGATGAAGCAGAATACTGTAAACTGCACAAAATGTTGCAATATGGAGTACATATGTTACAATTCCTTTCTTCTTCTTCCTTGACTCACTCACTTGTAGGTCCAACCCTACTCATTCACAGTCATTCCCACAGGAGTGCACCTTTCTCACACATGCACCACCATGCCACTTTCATGTCATTCTCACTTACTTGAGTATCAGTCATCATCAGCCGATTACTCATTTATGCTTACTCATTTATTTCACATGCTGAACTCCTTTGCCCAATGGCACTTCTTGCTTACCTTGACTCATTTTGTATTCACACTCAGCTAACCAGCCCTCAACTAGTCATCTATAGTATATAAGAGGTGTAACCCTCTCTCTTGTATCTCAGCTTAGTTCTCCCTTGTTCTCATCTTTTCTTGTTCTGCAATCTACCCTGTTTGTGGCCTCACTTTGCATGATCCCCACATTGGTCTTCACCCTACCTTGAGTGGGTGCTCTTGACCATCCTTGTCCTTATCATCTGCCCTCAACCTTCGTCAACCAGACCTCCGCTCATTGGCAATACCAATACAAGTGTCCCTGTTCCTCATCACACCTGATTAAACTACACAATGCTCCCAAGGGCTATGTTAGTCCCACCAAGGACAAAGTGTAACAACATGGAAATTATTCAAGTTAAGTATCCTTTTGATTTACCTTTATTCCTTATTACTAGACTGTCTCACTACTATTTGAGGGGGAGTGTTGGATATTTTGATATCACCTGGTATGTGGTAGCATAGCCACAGATTACTTAAGCCATAGCTTATTTACAAACTGTACTGTAGTGGTACTATAGTGACTACTTACTAGAGTTTTCTACAGATGATACTATGATCCTTGTGAGTGTAAGTAGTGTGACACCAAGGAACTCCTTGAATATGTCCTAGCTTCCAGTATATTTGATATTGAATGTGAGTGTGGGTAATCCTACACTCTGTTCTCAATGCAACCTCTTTATTTGTATGATAGTCCCCTATAATGAACATATGACCTGTAGATCAAAGCTGCATTCTTTGTATCAAACCCAATATATTAAGAATGCATACCATGGTTATCTTCCCCTGCATATGTAGATAGCTAGTATTTATTAAAGATTGAAGTTAGCAACACAAATAATGAATGTGTGTGTGTACAGGACAGCATCAGCACACTTTGAGATCCTCAGCAAAGCCTTGGAAAATACTGCATGATTAGCTAATATGGTGGCTGTATGATTGACAGTTTGTTGGGTTGAAATAGACAAAATCTCAGTGGTACTGTTCTCTCCAATTTCTGAGGTATAATGTGTAATCTTTAGCCTATCTTCCATCATAGCACTAGTACTATAGTTGAAAAGACCATAATCCATATGCATAGATTAGATTAATAGTCTCCCCTCTTCACTAGATAGGGTTGGCCCATATTAAAGTCACCTTATAGGAGAGTCTGGCCCAAGTGAATGCCATGCAAATGACAGGATAGTGTAGTACATAAACAATCATCCCCAATGCACATACTAGTTGTTTTTTTTTTCTTTTCTTGGGCCTAGATATCATAATGCAGCTATCTTTCATTGACATCTGGCAATGCATATGAAGCAGATGATTAGCACTTCAATATGCCCCTTACCTTCATATAGAAGAAGGGTGTATACAAAGTAGGAGCTTTTGGAACATTTGGTCAAGGTGCATCACTTGGCAGTCTGTGGCATTGTTTAGAGGGGGGAGCTAGGACAACACCTGATGTTTTCCATCACAAGCATATAGAGATTTGTGCTCTAATTCCTTTGGTTTTTGTTTTTGGCATTTGTAGAAATTGTTATTACTTTTTGAACTCATCCAAAGTGCTGTTGTAGCCACATTTTCTTATGCTCAGTTATTTCACCTTTAGATTGAACTTGGGTTTTGTGATTTTTAGTGTATAATTAGAATTAGACTCAGATGTGAGATGAGTTTCATGTAGCCTGTGCAGAGATACCAAATGTTACGGATCGCAACAACAGGCTCGACAAGATAGATGGATACGAGGAGATGGTGAACATTCATGTCGACGTCAATGAGAATAATGAGTATGAGGTTGAAGATCAGGATGGCAATGGTGATGAT
>QFEQ01002532.1:15001-25188 GCA_003316335.1 Hemileccinum impolitum
TGAGTATGAGGTTGAAGATCAGGATGGCAATGGTGACAATTCGATAGAGCATAGACAAGGCCCCTTGACAGAGGGCTAGGCTGGCAATGAGAGGAGGAGCAGTACCACTGAGTTACAGGCACTGGTTAACAGCAGGTGGAACAAAGTGAATAGAACTAAGGTACGAGGGAATTACAGGGAAGGTTTATATATGATGACTGAGTACCTTAGGGCAGGTCATCTGAGTCTGAATTAGTTAAGGGCAGGCATGGAACATGGAATGCGATGGAACATTTGAGAAGAAAAGAAGTAAACGGAAGTGAATGTGAGAGAACGATAATGATTATGAGGTATGACATCATCTATGATGTCATAGGACTAGCCTCAGGTCATGTGAGAGTTCCCGCGGTCACGTGCACCTGGTCATATGACTTTGGAAAGAGAAGTTTACTAAGGTAAAATAGTGCTCAGTGATGCTAGGCATATGAGTGAAAGATAAAGTGAAAAATGGGGCATACACAGGCCTGAACTATAACACCAAACACCTCTTCTCTAGTGTGAGTTCACCAATGTCACTTGCAGACAACTCAAAGAGGTCTGCCACAAGTTTTGATGATGCCTTGTGAGACATTGTGTGAGTTGAAGAAGTAGTGGGAAAACCATCTAAATTGCTGTTGTGAAACACCTGAACTCAACAAGCTGATGGAGGATGAAGATGATGAGGAGCCTGATGATGAGGATAAGGCTGATGATGCTGAGGGCAATGTAGAGAGACAGAGTGGTAACCAGCTAATAAGAGGTTAGGAACAAAAAGTCCAGAGCAGATACAAATGGATAAGACTGAGAATACTCAGTTACAATACTAGGGTTTATATATATGGGAGGTGGATGCACAGACCATCTTAGGGCAAGCAAAGAAATTAGCAGTTAGAAGCATTCTATAGGAACAGATAAGACAGAAGTGAAGATAAGGGAGATAAGAGGTATAGGATCTGCTGACATTATTAATCTGGACCAGAGTCTAGATTCTAATCATATGCTGGTGGTACCCATGGTCATGTGACTTTGAAAAGGGAAAGTTAAAGTCTGAATGAGCCATTACATATTGTAGTAGGATCAGCCCCTATCTTGGAGGAGCAATCATAACAATTATGGTATTTGATCTACATTGGTCACTTGTCTGATACTAGCATCAATAGGTTGATTGGTTGATGAATATAAATGACTAGCTCAGATAACTTTGACCACCATTTTGGAAGCATACATATAGATTCTAGTAACAATGTTTTACTCTGGTCTGGACCAAGCAGGAAGAAATAGATAGCACCAGGAACAGTATGCAGAACATCATTGCTAGAAGGCAAGCTGTCATCCAAAGGAAGACCCTTTCTTTATTCCAACATCCAAGTATCTGTAGAACTAACATCTGTGGCAAAGAGATTACTTTACAATAGTCCCAAGTATGTTGTCAGCTGCAACAATCTCCACAAAAAACACAAATAAAAGGAAGTGATGATGGATGAGGTCAGCATTGACAAGAATGATGATTACCAGGTTGAAAATGGGTATAGTGACAGAGAGGATGTGATACATGCAAGAGGCCCCTTTACTAAGGACTAGGCAGGTGAGAGGACAAGTGTGGTACTTGAGCTTGCTGCAGGCTCCAAGGAGGAGGGTGGAATAAGTGAATAGAACTAAGATAGTGACAAGGTATGGACAGGTATATATACTGGAGGAAGCTACCTTAGAGTAAGATAGGAATATGGAACATCATGGAACGTTTAAGAAGAAAAGAAGCAGATGGAAATATACATGAGAGAAAGATAAGGACCATGAGATATGACATCACTGTTGATGTCATAGGTCTAGCCTCAGGTCAGGTGCTAGTTCCCATAGTCACATGTACTGGTCACATGACTTTGGAAAAGAGAAAATACTAAGATAAAATGGTGCTCAGTGATGTAAGTATGTGAGCAAAAGATGAAATAAATAAATAGGGGCATACAGAGCCCAAACTATAATAAAGTAGCTTACAGGCCTCAGAGAGGGATCAGAAGTAGGCCTAGGAGCTAATAGTGATTCCATATCCACTGTAATTGGGCTAGAGGTACTCCTAAGAAGCATTTATGACCATTTGTATCTGCCAATCAGGGCTGGTATAATAAATAAGGGAGGAATATATACATTGGAGCAAGCTATTGATAAGAGCAAATGTGGGTTTACACAATCTATTAAAATACTAATTCAAGTTATGCTCCATGTTGACAACTAGATGAAGCTGTTTGAGACATCATTGTATTGAAAAGTGCTAACTTAGCCAAAACACTTGAAGAAGGTAAGATGTTGTTTGGTAGTAGGTAAGTACCAGTGGTTGACAATGGCATCAGTATCAGTATCAGCAGCAGCATTGGTATTGGCATTGATATTAACATTAACATTAAGAAGAAAGCTGTTATATTTGGCCTTAGTAAGATCAAGCATAGATCTAGCAAGGATCAGAGACTTCTGTTGGGAGATGGTGGACTGAGAGTATAAGTTGTCACTTATTAAGAAAGGTCTTCCTAAGTTTTAAAGACAAAGAACTAGTGGTCAGATGATAACCAAGATATTAAGGGATATTCCACTTAGAAGGCAGTAGAATAAGTAGCTGGAGGCTACTAGGATAAGGAAAGAACAAAGCACCTACTTAAAAGTAAGATGGTGGAGGAATAAAGGTCAAAACTAGCAGCAGAGAGGGAGCCCTTAGAGGGCAAGCAAGTGTTAGGAGAATTAAGGGTGATAGGGATAGTGAGATTGGTAGTGTGGAGTATAGAGAAAGGGGGAAAGACAACAATGTTTTCATTTAAATTATCAACAGTGTCACCATGATCAGGGTGATGGGAAAGAGTGTTGGCACATCCATTCATGTTGCCAGGTTTATAAATTAACATGTAGGAGAACTCTTGGAGGAGTTTGTGCCAGCGAGCTTGGTGACCTGAGAGTGTTTGCAGTTTTTTCCAGCATTCCAAATGTTTGTGGTCGGTCCAAATCTCAAACATAGGGAGACCTATTAAATAATGACACCATTCTTCGAGAGTGCAGATGATAGCCAAAAATTCCTTGTCATACACAGGGTAGTTCCATTCAGCAGGGGAAAGAGAATGTGAGAGAAAAGCACAAGGTCGCCAAAGATTATCAGTGCTCTGTACCAAAAGAACTGCGCTAGTGGCGATGTCACTAGCATCAGTTTCCAAGCACATAGAGCAG
The DNA here is from genome assembly GCA_003316335.1 of Hemileccinum impolitum. Taxonomy (NCBI): domain Eukaryota; kingdom Fungi; phylum Basidiomycota; class Agaricomycetes; order Boletales; family Boletaceae; genus Hemileccinum; species Hemileccinum impolitum. The sequence goes on from QFEQ01002532.1 coordinate 18,227, forward strand.
GAGGGGTCAGGGTAAGCTAAAAGGGGTACTTCTGTAAACTGTTTTTTAAGGGTATTGAAGGCATTTTGCTGAGTGTCACCCCAGATGTAAGCAATGCCTTTCTTCATGAGATCATTAAGAGGTCATGCAATTTGCCCAAAGCCATTAATAAAGCATCAGTAATAGTTACAGAGGCCAAGGAACAATTGTAATTATTTTAGTTTAGTGGGTGCTGGCCATTCTAGAATAGTGTCAACTTTTTTGTTTTGCATAGATACACCATCTTTCAAGATGTGCATGCCCAAGAAATCTACATTGTCAGCATTGAATACACATTTTTCCAGTTTGGCATAAAGATCATTTTCATGTAAACACATTAATACCTCCTTTAGTGCTCTTCATTGGTTTTCTTTTTGGTGAAGATGCACATATCGTTGAGATAAATGATGACAATGGTGTACATGTCATTGAAGATGTTGTTCATTATTTGCTGAAATGTTGGTGGAGAGTTAATCATTCCAAAATATATAACCACTGGCTCATAAGCACCCAGTGGAGTGATGAAGGCTGCCTTCCACTCATTACCTTCTTTGGTGTGGACATTATTATAGCCCCAACAAAGATCAAGGCAGGTGAATTTATTGGCACCCTTCAGGCGATCCACCAGAGAAGAAATGAGAGGAAGAGGATAAGAGTTTTTTATGGTACCCTTGTTTAAATATTGATAGTCCATAACAAGTCATTTTTCACTGGTCTTTTTGGGAATAAAGAAGACAGGTGCTGTTTGAGGGGATTTAGAGGGGCAAATATACCCCTTTTCTTGTTTGGATTTGATGAAGTTCCTGACTTCTTCAATTTTGGTTTTGGATAAAGGAATGATGCAACCTTTTTTAGATATAAAGTCTGGTTTGAGATTGATTGCGTGATCCTAAGGTTTGCACACTGGCATGCATTGCGACTCATTTTGCTAAAAACATCTAAAAAGGAGTAATATTGTGGGGGAACTTTGTCAGCCAAACCCTCTTCAAACACTCTGATGTCCAGGGTCTTCCACAAGTGGTTGACCAGTTGTGTGGAGTTTTGGGTGCAACAATTCTTGGTACAGCAGTTAAAGGTTATCATTTTGTTTACCCAGTCAATGAGTGGGTTGCGATGGTGAAACTAGTCATACCCTAGAATAACTTCATGAGAGCCAAGAATGGCAACCAAAGCTTCCACTGCTTTGGAGTGTCCATTGTATGACAAAATGAAAGAGACATAGTGGGAAATACAACCATGTTTTGAAGCGGATCTGTCTGCATTTGTGACATGCATTGGTTTAGATAAGGGATGGGTTTGGATATCAATCTTGCAAACCCAATCTTTATCAACAAATGTTTGAACAGCTCTGGAGTCCAGCAGAGTGATTGTTGAGCAGTGGACCCAATTTTGTTCTTTCTGAAAGAAAACATCAGTTACAATGTCAAATTCTCCTCCTTGAGAGGGATCTGGTTCATAGTGTGAAAAGGAAACAGGGGAGGATTTATAAGAAGTGATTCTGGTTTGTTTGTCCATTAATAGGGAATTAAGCACACTATCTTTTACTTCTAGTGCCATGCCCAAATGGGACACCCTTTCGGAACTATCATAAGAACAACTGTTCAATGATGAATCATCAACCTTGTCACTGTCCATCTCCCCTTCGACCAACAAGATAGAAAAAGGGTTAATATAAGGAGAAGGAGAAGATGATGAAAACAATAGAGTGGAAACAAAAGTTGGGTCCTTTGCCAAATGAACACCTCCCAGGTTCACTTGGCCTTACCTTTTCCCTTTAGTCCTTCTGCAGCTAGTTGCTGTGCCTTGGCTTTAAACAGGTTGAAGTAGTACATCTAAGCTTTATTGTTTTGCTAGGCAGGTGGATTTGGCATTGATGAGGTGGTGGCCATGACTGAGGCAATGGCCATGGTAGAGACAAGTGGAATCTTGCAGTTCTGGAAATGTGGTGGAGCATATGAAGTTCGTCCAGTAAGAGGGTCAAAGGTGGCTTGTCCTCGCCCTCATGCACATCTTGGTTTCTTACAATTGTGGGATATGTGTCCTTGTTCATTGCAATTGTAGCAAGTGTGAGTGTCGGGGACTTGACCTTGCACTGCCTGAACATCTTGCATTGGGGCTCCTTGACCTGGCTATGTTCCTATGGTGGTGAACTGTGGCTGCTCCAGTTTCATAGAAGTGAGGATGATGGTTTTGGAGCATTCCAACCACATACAATTGAAGGTTTTACTGACTGAGACAGCATGTTTTTTCCACATTATGAGGTCATTGGTGAGAGCTGGTTCCCAGAGAGAAAGTTGGTAGTTAATATTATAGTTAATATTTTCCTTGTAGATGTGGAGCGCATAGACATCATCCACATCAGCATTGAGACGGAGAATATTGAACTGCTGTGTGAATACTTCAATGGGAAGTTAGTCTTGCTTGAATGTGGCAAACAACTTGTAAGCTTCCTCTTTTAGGACATTGATTCAGAAGTGGTTTTCAATGTCCTTTTTTACCTGGTCCCAGTTTGGCCAGACAGCTGCTTTGCTAACAGTGGTGGATTGTTGTGCCTCTAGATCATTGTAATGAGCTAATTGTATTCAAGCGAAATCAGATGCTTGTCCAGTGAGTCAGAGGTATGTAGTAGTGGTTTTTTGTTTGTTATTGAGACCAGTTTGGCACTCATCCCATGCGACCAGATGAACCCACCAATTGTGGTAAGTTTTATGATTGCCATCCCAGGTCCTGGGCTTAGCAAAAGCCTTGTATGCATATGAGGTTGGCTTCATTTGTTGGCTCATCAAGGTGACCAATCCATTGATGGTGTTGAGGACATCCTGAATGTCAGGCATCCTTACTGACCACTATCTTCCAAGTGATCTCTGGGGATGGTTCAAAGATATCTTTGGTTGGGACAGAGGGCAGTATGTGGGCAAAGGATGGAGTGGTTAGGTGCACCTAGATCCTAGAGGCAGTGATAGTTGGAATGAATGTATCTAGGGTCTTGGATGTACACAGGATGAGTACAAATTTTCTTGCGCCTTAAGAAGAGGCCATTGGTCCCATCCAGTTCAGGAGTTGCATCATTTGGGTCAATGGATTGCATGCAGGGGTGGTCATTTAATTAGTAAAAGGCAAGTGCAGCTGTCTGTCTCTGTACTTCAATATGTTTGAGCCACCTTAGACAACTCATACAAAATAGAGAAGGGGAATGTAGCAGTTCAGCTTCAAAGCAGTCCTATTCAAGTGAAACTGTACTGCTCTTGTATGGGCTGAACAAGGAAGATGGTGATGAGCAAGTGGTGATGCTCAAGATCAGTGAGGATGTCGATGATGACAACAAGGCAAGTGATGGGTAGGTAGATGGTGGTGAGTCTTAACATATATGTGCCCCTTGACAGAGGGTGAGGCTGGCAGAAAGGGAAAGAGTGGTACTCAAGAGCAGAGAGCCCCTTTGAGGAGGAGGGAATGCAAATGAATAGGACTAAGGTAGCAACAAGGTAGGGATGGATATATATACTGTAGGGAGCTACCTTAGGGCAGGCCAGCTGAGTCCTAAATAGTTTAGGGCAAGTATGGAACATGGAATGTTGTGGAATGTTCAAGAAGAAAAGAAGTGAACAGAACTGAAGGTGAGAAGAAGATAAGGACCATGAGGTATGACATCATAGATGATGTCATAGGTCTGGCCTCAGGTCATGTGCCAGTTCCCACAGTCACATGCACTGGTCATGTGACTTGGGAAAGAAAGAAAATACCAAGGTAAATAGTGTTCAGTGATATGTAGTATGTGAACGAAAGTGAAGAAAAATAAGTAGAGAGCATATGAGGATCCGAACTACAACAAGTGCTCTCCATACTAAACAAAGAAACTCAGAAGTGGCATCCCATTGTCTTTATGTCACATTTAATAACTTCAGAAGAACACAACTACCCTATCACTGATAAAGAAATGTTAAGTGTTATTCATTTATTGGAGTTATGGAGGCATTATCTAGAAGGGGCCAAACACAAGTTTGAGATCTGGAATGACCATACTAACCTGCAATGGTTTATGAAAAATCAAAACCTCTTATGCTGCCAAGCTTACTAGGTGGGCTGTCTATCATGTTTCCATTTCAAATGGGTCTATAAGCCTGGTGCTACTATGACTAAAGCAGATGCTCTCTCTCACCAAGAAGATCATGTGCAGGGGATTGCAAATGATAACAAAGGGGTCACTATTATGGTATATGCTATATGCAGAAACAAAATGCTTCAAATTACTAATCAAGGAGACACTCTTCTAACCCACATTACCCACACTCATGATCAAATCCTATACCTAGAAAGAGAAAGACTCCACTCTAAATATCAAATTGACTTTGACCTCTGAAAAGAGTGTAAACTATATGTTCCAGATTCAGATACATTACACATGGACATAATTCACACTCATCATGACCTTCTGGTTGCTGAACGTCCGGGCTATGACAAAACACTGTCATTACTCCACCAATATTACTATTGGCCCTTGATGGCTCAAGAAGTCAAAGATTACATCTCACACTGTGACAGATGTGCTTGGTTCAAAGGAACTAACAAAGCATCCACAGGAAAATTGAATCCATTAGAAGCTCCCACAATGCCATAGATGGATATCTCTGCTGACCTCATCACCAACCTTCCTCTTTCTAATGGCTTCAATTCCATTCTAGTAGTAGTGGATTGTTTCTCAAAAGAAGTTGAATTCATTTCTTGTAACAAATCTATCTCTCAGCACTAAAAATAGCTAAATTATATCTAAACAGAGTTTGGATCAATCACAGCCTCCCACACACCATTGTGTTAGATAGAGGACCATAATTCACATCACAAGTTATGAAAGACTTATACAATCATTTGGGAATCAAACCTAAACTTTCCACCACATTTCACCCACAGATGGATGGGCAAACCAAACATGTGAACAGGGACCTTCAGCAGTTCCTCTGGTTATTCACATCAGAAAAACAAGATGAATGGGCTAATTGACTAGTCATTGCCCAGTTTACTCATAATTCCATGATTCACTCAGCTACACACTGGTTGCCATTTGAAATTACTCATATATATGCCCCACACATGGGAATTGAACCTAGCACTTCACAGGCACCAGCTGCCAATATTATGGTAAATCAAATTAAAAACATGCTGGAAAGCACACAAAAATATTCTTGCTTTCCAAGATCATATGTGCACCCAAGCTGACAAATGGTGATCTGAAGCACTCATATGCTATAGGAGATCAGGTGTGGTTGTCCACAGAAAACTTATGTTTTCCCCACACCTCATGCAAACTTATCAAAAAATGGCTCAGTCCATATGAAATTACAAAAACATTACCTAATGCAGTTGAACTACATCTTCCCCAATCAACAAGGATTCACCCTGTGGTAAATATCTGTTATAGTTCAGGCCCTGTATGCCCCTATTTTATTCTTTTCTCTTTCACTCATATGCATGCATCACTAAGCACCATTTTACCTTAGTACTTTCTCATTTCTAAAGTTATGTGACCAGTGCATGTGACCATGGGAACTGGCACATGACCTGAGACTAGACCTATGACATCATTGATGATGTCATACCTCATGGTCCTTATCTTTCTCCCACACTTATTTCCATCTGCTTTTTTTCTTTGCAAACATTCTATGACATTCCATGTTCTTGTCTTGCCCTAAACTATTTAGGACTCAGCAGGCCTGCCCTAAGGTAGCTCCCTTCAGTATATATACCTGTCCATACCTTATCACTACCTTAGTTCTATTCACTTGTTCCACCCTCCTTCTTAGAGCCTGCAGCAAGCTCAAGTACCACTCTCACACTCTTGCCTGCCTTGCCCTTAGCAAAGGGGCACATATATGTACTGTATCCTCTCCATCACCATACCCATATTCAACTTGGTACTCATCATTCTTGTTGACACTGACCTCATCTCTCATCATCTTGTTGTCTCTATCTTCTTTGTGGTGTTAGTTGCAGTCCTGCAACACTTGAATAGGACTGTCTAAAGGCTGAACTGCTACATTCCCCCTTTCTCATATATGAGCCATACTAAGTGGCTTAAACATATCAAAGTTCAGTGCAAAGCTGCTATCCTAGCATGCTACCATTTATACCACTGTCAACAAACCCTGTTGCCAGCACCATCAGTAGATCCAAATGATGATTGGACTCCACCTCCAGAGGTCCTCAAAGCCTGCCTCAGAGACAGGCAATCACTCTTCACACCTCGACCAGAACACCACTGTCAAAGATGCTAATACTAGCAAGACCCTTGTTACCTCCATTCTGAATTCCATCCCCTTTGGGATCTAGATGCACCTAACCACTCTGTTCTCTGCCCCCACACTGCACTCAAAAAACCCAAGCAATATCACTAGGCAACCACATCTTAGAGTTTCTTTAAAAGATAGGAAACAGTAAAGATGTCTGAAAACATCTGGGATGAGCTCATTGCCAAAATGATGCTGCTTACACAGCAAAACACCACATTTTCCAAAACTATCGCTGATTTCATGGCCATACAACCTAACCCCACCATGGCCATGACCACTGCCTCCTTACACTCAAATGCCTATAAGGCATTCACTGGATCTGGCACATGGGATGGCAACCAAACCACCTTCTGTAACTGGTGGACAAGGATCATCATGTGGATTGAATGTCAAACCAGCCTTAACAATAAGCAAAAGTCAGCCACCATATACAATGGCTCAAATAAGTGTCCCAATGTTGGGCCATTTTGGAAAGACTTGGCATTTGCAAGAGAACAAAAATATATCAGCTCTGACCCTTGCAGGGTCATTAATAGACCTAACTCCTGCCCTGATGATGACCCCTTATTCATGTGATTTGGTTGCCATGGCATTGAGATATATCCATATTAAAATGTTATGTCATTGGGACACTTATTTGAGCATAATGTTATCAGTCATCTT
>QFEQ01000542.1:0-73174 GCA_003316335.1 Hemileccinum impolitum
AATGGATGAGTCACGCTAACTACCAAACAAGTCATGCTTATCCTAATAAATGAATTATGCTCATTCATGTGACCAATATTAGATAAGATCACAAAGTGACTACTTATCAATTACACCATCCATGATGGTCATGTGATGAGATCATCTGATCCATGATTAGATAACATATGGTGCAATATCACACCATCCTAGATCAGATAATCTAGAGAGTCATATCATTCTTTTTCTTCATTCTTTTATTGGTTAGAATGGTACAGAATATGATAGAACATTTGTTCTTGTATACAAATCAGTACATAGATATAAATATCATATACCCCTATATAAGATTGATCTTTAGGATCATCTTATCTCTAACAAGTTCACTCTTGATTTGTTCCATCACTGCTCTGATCTTCAGTGCAAGACTCTTGGTCCAACCTCAGATCATTAGCCTTAAGTAAGTGTTCCTACTTGAGCCTTATTCCTTTGTCCCTTCATATTCAGGATATCTTTATATCTCAAAATTGCTCTCTTCCCTGCCTAGCCCTTAGTCAAGGGGCCACTGCATGAATCATATCCTCTCCGTCACTGTTATCATCTTCAATCTCATCCCTGTTATCCTTGTCAACATCAACTTCACCCATCGTTATCTCCTCATATCTGCTTTCCTCATCAAACTCATTGCAGCCCACAACAACTTGGGGATCATTCCTTTGTTCCTTCACATTCAAGATCCTTTCAATCTCAAAAGATAGAAGAGAAGATATGCAAAGGAATGAAGATGAAACAGGAACTGTCAATCAAAGATAAAACATATACTGATGGCTGGTATCATAGGCACATAGTCAAGTAACCATATGGTCATATGGCAGAGCATCTAAATAATGTCTAAGGTAAAGTCAGAGTGGAGTGGAGATGTATGAAATAAAGATGGAACATACTAATCAGAGTCAGGAAAAAGTCAAATGAAAGCAGAGAAGAGTCAGAATGGGGTTAGAATACATCAGAGATGTCACAGTCATGACATGAAGCTCCATGTCTGCTGTTCCATAGATGTAATGGAGTATGTGTTTTGCTGCCTCCTAGTGGCAGGCCTTTGGGTGGTGCTATAGTGACTAAGTGTTCCAACAGTGAAGGTGAGGTCTGATTGCATTCCAAGCATGAGGTACATCAATGATCTGATTACTATGAGGTACAAGACACATTTTCCTCCAATTTGTATCTCAGGAAGTATTGTGTCATCTTTGGGATCTGTGGCAGAGAGAGTAGTACCATGTACCACAGGTGTTTGTACTAGGGCAGAGTTCACAGTTCCAGTCCAATCCAAGATGGTTTTGGCATACTAGGATTAGGATAAGGAGATAGTGCAAAGTTTTTGATTACATCAGATTTTAATGCCAAAAAGGTACCAAGCTTCCCATGTTGTGCATTTTGAACAAAATGGAGAGCATCTGTTTTACAGAATTCATGAATCCTTTGGAACTAGCAGCAAGAAGTAAGTCATCAACATACACAACTAGGGAACAGACTTGTTTGGATTTGTGGAAGACATAGAGGCATGTCTCCACATTCAGACAGGTGAATTCTAACTTGCCGAGCTTCTTGTAGTTGAGACCAAGTAGTTATAGAAGGAAGAGAAACTGAAAAAAATAGAAGAAAAATGGGAAGGCCAAGAAAGTATGCCAATGCAGAAGGCTTTCCTAGCCAAGCCCATCTACAAAAAGATACTGGTTGGGTTCTTGTAAAGTCACCCATTTTTCCATGAAGCTTTCGAAGCCCTTGCTTCAAGAGTGTTGCAATGGGGAGATGTCACTCAATTATCATTTGAGAAATATGTGATGAGTGGTGTATTTTGAGATTCATACAGTAATTTGTCAAGGTGAATAGAGGACAAACATACAGGTGGGTAGTGAAATCAGGGAAGTACTAGCAACATGAGAGTTTGAATACAGATGAAAGGAAAGAAACAGGACATACTGATTGCAGTATGGATAGCCTGTACAATCCGATCAGGGTCACATACACAGACATGACCTCACTCAAAGATGCAAGGTAACCAATGAAATGGGTCCCAGTCTGCTTTGGAAACTGTGTTCGCAAGACTCAATTTTGTACTCTTGGTCTTTTAATCACAGTGATGGTAGATAGAAATGCTGCTACCACAAACTGATCAAAAGGGAAGTGTCATCATTCACCCAAAGATGCAAGCCTGTCAGCATGAGAGCAAGAGAGTGAAAATGTCACTTACTTTAATAGCCACTTTGTTCTGTGTGTTATGAACACTGACTCTTGGAGATGGCCTGGCGACAAAGAGAAAGTAGATAAGAAGGGTTGCAATGACCAAAGCACTACTACCCATGCCAGTGTTACCCATGCTTCAGTTTTATCGTGACTCTGAGGTCATCTACAAACCACATCGTCAACCCATGCTATACAAATCAAAACAACAAGCATTTCAAAACTAATATAAGAGTAAAATTGCTAGATAGGACAAATGTGCCAAGAAGATAAAAGTAAAGTGAAAATTGGGTAGGTACTCACACAATTAGTCACCACTGTCACAATTCATATGGTGAATAATGATGCATGGATGTCAGTTAGGTGAGCGACATGTTGGCACCACATATTGATTGTGAGGTGGTCCCGGTGTTGTTGAGATTTGGTGTTGTAATGAATCACTCCTTATCCTAATGGATGAGTCACACTAACTACCAAATGAGTCATGCCTAATGGCATTAGAATATCTTATCCTAATGATTGAGTCACACTCAATCATGTAATTATTTTAGATAAGATTATATCGTGACTAACAATGATTACACCATCCATGATTATCATGTGATGAGAACATCTGATGAAAGATTAGATAAGTATGGTGTAATATCACACCATACAGAGAGCTTTGTGCAATTGGATATCGCACAATCATATCATTCTCTTTCTTCTTTATTTCATTGGTTAGAATGATATAGAATATGATAGATTGTTTGTCCTTATGATCACTTTATTGATTAGATACAAACATCATGTATCATATATAAGATTGATCTAAAAGATCAATCTTTCTCTCTAATGAGTTATCTTTGATTCATTCTCTTCTGCTTTGATACTTCAAATCATAGCAAGACTCTCTGCCTCTTCTACTTGATTCATTCCATCATATCATCAATACCAGGTGAGAGTTCCCACCTGAGACTCATTCCTTTGTCCCTTTGCATTGGAGTACCTTTGTACTTCAATAGGTGTCACTTACTCCAGAGTGCACTTGCTGTGACCATGGCTTTTGATAAATATGTATATGCATGGGGTGTACATCTGCTCCAGCCTTGAGTCAGCATCAAGGGCAATGCAAAGTTGCTGGCATGGCCAGGAGCATTTTCAGAGGGTAGTTCAAATGGAAGGGTACTACTACCCACCAACTTGTTTCCAATGGTGCGAGATCTTACAACATGTCATGTTGCAAATTACTGCAACAATATCTTGTGTAACTTGAACCTCTTCTTCTTGTCCACTTCATTACAAACTCATCGATCCGTCAAGAAGTGTCTAGGTGTGGCAACCTAAAACTGATTTGAAACTTGTGGTTGACGCTATATGACATGATGCAAGATCAGATATGCAGAATACCTGAGACTTATCTTATACCAGGACTCGAAAGAGGAGAGTGCAGTAGAAGAAATGTATCAGTGTCAACTGTGAGACTCCGTCATGATGTGACTTGGGGATCAAATTTGGAAATGACATCTAAGCTGGCGCAATTTGGTGAGTCCTCACCCAAAAATTCAGATAAATCAAGCCCAATTGATGAGTCTGCTAACAGCAATGTGTGGTGTTGGTTAGTAACCTGAATTACATTGGACCCTAGTGGTAATCAACAATGAGCTTGAAGTAATGGCTGTCACTTGCTGACTTGCATTAGTTACATCATGGAAGACCATTCGAATTGGCCCTGCTGAGCTATGTATTGAAATCTTAGCTGTGTAAATTAACACTTGTCACTCCCACAACAGGCCTGGTAAAATGAAGATAAGTTAGAGCCTGTTCGGAAAGCCTTCAGAAAGCCAAAAATTGGCAACAATAAGAATCCCGTTGAGTCTGAGTTTCAATGATGCCATGTGGCATCATAGCTGTACTGAACCTTAATTATGCCTCAAGACCTCACCAATGGACTCGGATACTGAGATGCAGAGTGATCATCACCAAACACTCATCCAATAGCACATTGCACAATATACAGCTATGCTCATTAGTCTTATCCTCTGTGCTACTACAGCCTTGCTGGAATCGACCAAGATTGCCAAGAAAATACCTGAACCTTATCATACATCAGTGCTTACTGGGGAGGCATGGGTTATTGAGTTGCTTGTGGGCCATTCAGAGCAGATCTGGTGCAAACTTGGCATACATACACATGTCTTCGCAAAACTCATTTCAGAACTTCGTGCCCTTGGACATTACAACTCAAGATTTGTATCACTTGAAGAACAACTTGCAATCTTTCTCTATGCAAGTGTCATGGGCTTAACCATCAGACATATTGGGAAACATTTTCAGAGGTCAAACGAGACAATCTCACGGTGGTTATTATTATTCTATCAACACACTGACTCTGGAGCCCTCACTCCATTCACTAGATATTTGCTCACCATCTTCTCATCCCCACCATTCTACTCAAAATTTGTCCACATGCCAGCCAATGACAAGATCCATACAGCTATTCATATGAATCCCCAATTCTGGCCCTTTTTTAAGGATGCTATGGGCACTATGGATGGTAGTCACATCAATGCAGCACCGGATGCAAGACATCGAGCAGCATTCTGGAATCACAAAGGTTTTGTCTCACAAAACTGCCTCTTTGCATGCAAATTCAATATGCTATTCATTTACACGCTCATGGGGTGGGAGGGATCAGCTACAGATGCACGGATCTACCAGGATGCATGCTCAAAAGGTTTGAACATTCCAGATAGCAGATACTTTCTTGGAGATGCCAGTTTTCCACTACATCCTGAAATCCTTATCCCATATTGAGGAATCCGCTATCACTTAGCTGAGTGGCATCAAGCATGGCTGAGGTACAGTATGTCAGCACAACAAATTGTTTCGAGCTAACATTAAGTTGAGTAGACCAACAAATAAAGAGGAATTGTTTAATCTTCGACATGCCTCTGCACAAAATGTGATTGAGTGCATTTTTGGTGTACTCAAATGATGTTTCCAAATTCTTCTACTCCCTCCTGAGTACCATATTGATATCCAAGCTCACATTCCTGCAGCACTATGCACTATTCACAATTTTATTCACATCCACAATGCTGATGATGCTCTTCAACTTGAAGGAGAAAGGGACTGCGTGTTTGAGGACAATACTGGAGTACCTCCCTCATCAGGCCTGCAGGAAATCTCAGAGGATAGATTTGGAAGGGCTGAACAGGATGAGGGCACACATGCAGTGGTGGTAGCATGTTCATTCTGTGATCAGATTGCTCAAGCTATGTGGGATGACTATCAGCATGTTCTACGTGAGAGGGACTATGTAGATGGCTCAGATGGCTCAGATGGGAATATCTTTTCAGACAGAATGGACACTGAAGAGGATGACCCAGGTCTGGAGGGTGACACAGATGCTAAGTAGAATACAATTGTAATGTGCACTTTCATGTTCAGACTCTTGAAACTTGTCTCACATAGAATTTTATGTCTTGTTCTAAGATTCATGATACAAGTACAAGTACACTGATAGCTGCCGGTACAAGTAGCAGATAGCCCATATGGATAGGAGTGTTGGTATAAAAAAAGACAAACTAGAACAGGTTAGGAAGAGCAACTAGCACAGGCTCTCCAGCATTGGATTTGTTTCTCAAACCCTCAACCTCCACTTGTACATAGTCCAATCATTCATCCTTGTCTGCAGTTAGTGTGTATACCTCTGTGAAGCCTACATTGCATGTAATCATTACCCAGATGAATGCTTTGACATCCTTTGGAAAATTGCTATCCTGGTCCTGCAACATCCTCATTGCCAGTCCTTGACAGGCTGATATCTTGTCTTCAGTGGAGGTAGCTGTGCTAGTGAGCAAGGAAGTGAGAAGATTGAGGGAGCCTTGCATCCCAAGCATGAGAGTCTCGGTGTTGCAGGCTGCAATGGTGACAACTTCGACAAGAAAGACTAAGACGAGGAGACATCGATGAATGGTGTTGACGTCAATGAGGATGACAATGATGAGGTCAAATACGAGTATGGTGACAGAGACAATACAATAGAGCATGCAGTGGCCCCTTTGCAGAGGGCTAGGCTGGCAGAAAGAGAAGAGTGGTACCACTGAGTTGCAGGCACCTGATTAGGTGGGTGGAATGAAGTGAATAGGACTAAGGTATGAAGGAATTACAGGGTAGGTTTATATACTATGACTGAGTACCTTAGGGCAGGCATCTGAGTCCGAATTAGTTTAGGGCAAGTAGAGAACATAGAACATCATGGAATGTTCGAGAAGAAAAGAAGTAAATGGAAGTGAACGTGAGAACAAGATAATGAACATGAGATATGACATCATCTATGATGTCATGGGGCTAGCCTCAGGTCATGTGAGAGTTCCCATGGTCATGTGCACTTGGTCATGTGACTTTGGAAAGAGAAAATGACTAAGTAGAACGGTGCTCAGTGATGCATGCATATGAGCAAAGATAAAAGTGAAAAATAGGGTGTATGCGTGCCCAAACTATAACACTCGGTGGTGTGAGACTGCTGTGTAGCAGCAGACTTGTGTGATGAGGGTGTGACTGCAGCAGTCGCCATTGCTGTTGTGAGATTCATCTTTTTCATAGTGCAGCCACTGGTAGATGATACACTGGCCTGAGAGAAAGGGAGTGCTGATGAGGTTATGACTAATGCTGAGTTGTCACCAGTCATGTCTGAGTGTGACTGCTTTCCCACACTAGAGGGGGCAGTGGAATGCATGGTAGGAGTAACCTCCGGGGTCAGTATTGGAATGCTAATGGTGGCAGGAATTTCACATTCCTTGCCTTTCACGGAGGTGCTGCCACTGGTACTCCCTAAGCCACTATCAATCATACTGTCAATCTGAAATCCGTCTGGAATTGCAGCAGCTTTTGTGGCTTTAAAGTTGGTGATGATTATAGATGGGGCAAACACATTATTTCCCCTGGCACCTCCATCCAGCATGATTTCACACATATAGCTAGAGAATTGCCATCCATTTTTTTTGAAAGGATGCAAATGAGGATATTTCTATAGAAATAAACATAAAAGTTGTCATATCCAATAGATCCAACACATACTTTGGTATACTCTTTCCAAATGCTCTCTGCATATTCCCCATTGATAGCAGCCCCATGTTCATCATCCCAGTGAGTGCCAGACAAGTTCCAATAGGCCTCAATCTCTGTAAATGTCTTATGAATCTACAAAAGTTGGATGTTAGCAGTGCTAAGGATGATCAATATACATACCGATGTTGACCACTTGTTCCTGACTGATTGGCCTGTCTTCACTGCCCCTGATGTCTGGAACTGTGCAATATGTTCTGCAGCACCATTGAATATTGTAGACCTGAAATTACCACCATCACCAGCTTCAGCATGATGGGAGTAGAGGTAATGGACGAGCTCCTCCATCTCCTTATTGTTCCAAGAGACTTTTTCAGTTGGAGGTTTGGTCATTTGAGAGACTCAATAATGATTAACAACCCAGTGAGTCAGCAGGGTTGCTAATGAAGCAAGAGAGACCAGAATATACTGGCAATTGTCATGATTATCCATCTCTAGGGGAAAAAACAAAGTTTCAATTTTAAACCCAGACACAAGCTCAGCTGTGCTAGCTACTAGAAACAATGCAACATAGGACCAAATTTTGCTAGTATTCAGGTTTCCGAACAGGCTCTGAAGGTCATGGGTCACAATACATGCAATGAACACACTGAACACTTGTATTAGAGTTACATACAACGTATGTGTAGTATCGACGAAGAATACGAATACTATAATAACGTTTATCAACCAGCTTGTAGCACGAGAGAAAAGGATTCACCGGTCGATAGCAATGCACATCTATGCAGCCAGTACGGGTGCAGCGAAAAAGTGATCAAAGGGACCAGACCCTCTATGAGAAGAAGTCTCCTTCCACATGTTCTTCTCACCCATCATCCCAGCAATTTTGGTGATGAGATCTTTCAACCGGAAATCTTCTACGGGCTGATTCAGCACCTCTTTCCGGCACGATGGACAAGTATACTCAGGGCGATGACGCCGCAACTCGGCGAGGACCGCCCGGAGGTGAATTGGGCCCTGTGTACCGTATGCGTGCAAATTGGGAACCATCTGGACAAGCATTTGAATTTGACCTGCTAGGGCGGCACGATTATCATTTAATTGAGGGTTGGCCGTCATGTGTTGGGCTTGTGTCGTACTGAACCAATCGACGAGACAACTTTCACAGAAGGAGTGACCACACTGAGGAAGGCTGTGCACATACAATCAGATCGAGAATCGCCCGCATATAGGGAGGATGACGAACGTGTATGGGCACCACATGGTAAGCGTGCACACCTCGCATGAGGTGTGGTCTCCCAACCCGGACGGGACCTGTCAAAGGGATGGATCAGACGACATGAACGAGGAATGAGAAGGGGGACTTGCACTTTCGGAACACTTGTGTTTAAGCTCTTCTACTTCCCGAGCGGCCGATGCAAGTCGTTTCTCCGATCGTTTGAGCTCCTAAAGGGAGCTATTCAGAAACGACACACGAGCCGAACAAAAAGGGGTTGAAAACACCTCTTGCAGCTTTTTGATGGTACGCTGAAGTTCCTTGTTCGTCGTCTCAGGCGAATGGGCCTGTTTCCGGGTGGAAGACTTCTTGGAGTGACTCTCGTCGTCCGACGACAATTCGAGAACTTCGACAGAAAGGACCGGTGGCGCTGCAGATGAGGCTCCTTTTTTCCTGGAGGTACGGCTGAATGATTTCTTGAACAAAGTTCCTTTGAGCGAGGGCTCGTCATCGTCGGAAGACAAAACAATAATTTCGTTACTAGGGGACTTTGATGCTTTCTTAATGTCACCGCTGCCAGAAGAGCCTGCAAGGCGGGTCGAATAGGGATGGTTCAACGGTTGCTGGGAGTTGTGGCGACTGGACGAGCGAGTGACAGGCATGATGAGGAGAACGACGGCGAACACCCTGATATTGTAGAAGTCGAAAGTAAGACACAAAATCTTCGCGTCGACGGATATGGGCACCACGTGACCATGTACTCTTTGTCTCGCTTCCACTGAGATGCGGTCATCTATCGCGGCCAATCGCGCCTCCCATGCGCACGCTTTGGCCCAAGCAAACAATCCAGCTTCGGTCCACCGCTTGGTAGAAAAGAAAAAAGAATATGAGGCCGTCGCAGCTCTTGAGCGGGCTAGTGCCCTCTTCGTAAAGCGTATCGAGGGTCTCACCGATGACTGCCAAATCATGGCAGACGCAGGTCAGGGTGAGTTTGTACGCACGTGGAAGTACATGATTCCTTCCTGACTGTGCATGTCGATCCCAGTCCATGGCCAGGTTCTCGAACATTGGCCCAACATGTTCCGCATACTTGGACTCTTTTGTGCGTATTCCTGACCTGGCATTACGGTGCGCACACGTTTATTCCTGCTCGAAGTGACGAATCGACAACAGTATGGAGAGTCGGAGGTCTCTCTGGAAAACCTTGAGTCGGCCCCGGGAGAGCGTTTAGTCCGCATCCCGCTAGACGAAGTTCAGGTGGCCAATGCAAAACCTTCGTGAATCGTTCGGATTGGGGCTCTATATCCTACCTGCGATGCGAGTATAGTGGGCTTGTCTCAACGCCGCCACACCACGTGACGACAGTAAAGCGCTACAGTGCTTTGGAGAACTTGCTCCGGAGAACTTATTCAGCCCTCGTTCACCTCTACCTTGCCACAAATGTGATATTAGTCTAGGATGAAACTCGATTCCACTCAGCCGCTGGCCAAGGCGCAATAAGTACGTGATGAAGTACAATTCTGAAATCATCAATCCATTGTCCACCATAACTCCACATCGGGTATTCTCGATTAACAAAATTGTGATTCCTTTCCGCATACCCAGTCGTCGATTGGCCACATCCACGCTCACCCTGCAGGTTTCCCATCAGTGTCCAATTCAACAAAGAAAGATAAGGCTCGTTCACCCTCCAACTAGGTCTGATCATGCTGCCCCAACGTCCCGTTTGCAACCTTGCACTTCTTCGTATGTCTCCGTGCCACGTCCACACGCGAATACACCTTGCTACAAGACCCACAACTCGCGCCCGCCCGTAGATGTCGCGAGACCACGTGGCGCGCCAAACTCACCTTGTTCATCGTGTCCGCACATCCCCGCCAGAGACACGCACGCTGACTCCTCTCGTGCCCGACTACGTTGTGGTGTCGCTCAGGTGATGGCTCATCCAGACTCTGTCCCCGAGGATGTCCATGTTGCATGTCCCATGTTCATCCGTCCATTCACAGAGGAACATGTGCACATCGTGATCATCCGCGTTTTGTGTATGCACGGGTTGGATAAAGGACGTGTGGTTATTGACGAGGGAAGGAGGCGGTATGTGCGTTACTTCACTCGCTTCCCATGAACGGACTTGCGGGGCTGGAGGACGGGTTCGCTGCGCAAACGCCGTCGCGACCCACGCCTGATTTGACTCGAGCAGCGTAACAGGCAAGGCAGGGGTTTCCACGGAATCAGGCTGAGGACATGGTACATTGAGGTTCCCAAGGCTCTGCGGGTCATTCCTCAGGCCCGAGCGAACGCGAAAGGTGTTTGGATTCCATCCTGACGATGAACGATTGGGTTGGCGCGCTGCAGCCGCGGCATCAGATGGATGGCGGGCTTGCGATGCCTGACCGACGCCAGTAGTGGCATCATGACGACGCAAGTGCACGCTCGCACACCGCGCTCGCTGCGGTGGTTGTTTATCACATAGTCTCAGCCAACACGGACACCACTCTCGACCGGAAAAAAGACGCACGCACGCTGACGGAATAGACAGAGGAACTCCTTGAACGCCTGTACTGACGGGATGACACTGCATAGATCCATCTCCAACGTACGCCATCTGCCGGCTTGGACGCGCATACTAAGCGAACGGACACGTGTGTGAGCCCTCGCCGGCCAACATCACGAGCGAGCACAGAATACTACCTCTCCCCCTCAATAGTCCGATGGGTAGTGGTCGAGGCATTTTGTGGAACAGTCCGAAATGGAGCTGCCGCAATTGGAGCCGGAACCGAGCGTCCTGAACAGTCCCTGCCATCACCAAGTCATCGCCAACATCCACCGAGAAACATCGACAAAAACAAAAGATAGACAGACCTCGCCGCGTCACGTCCCACCCGCGACTCGCGCTGAGGGTGAAATACGCTGGCAATGCTCCAGACCATGTAGACGTCTCCTCGCACGTTGGGCTGATTAAAAAAAGTGAGAAAAAGGGTACGGACAAGTACCATACCTTGCTCTGGGTCTTATAACGCCTTCCGAGACTCTATCAACGCCCATCCCCCGCGCCTCACCTAGAAGGGAGGAGAGGGGTCCCAACTCCGAGTCCATGCACACCACAGTACCGTCGACGTCCGCTCAACACGTGTTCGGGAGCAGGCAACTCGGAATGCAGGCCCCCCCTCCCTTCTTTTTTTATTCTATGCATCCGGATGGCATCGGCAGTCCAATTCGGAGGCGCAATTCAGAACACAGAACAAAACGGGTCATCGTGTCATTCCCATCCGGCCACGCTGTCTCTGTTCCCTCGACTAAAGTGCCCACTCCAAGTCGTGCTCCGAGTCTGTGCAAGTCAGTACTTTTTCAATGAAAGGGAGAAGCAGGACAACCGAACGGCAGCACCACCGTCACGCCAAAGTGAGGAGTCGCGTGCGATCATGCAGATGATCCGCCAGGGCATCTTTGTGTTCTGAATCGGGCTGAACACCCGCGTGCGAGTAGCGTCGCATCCTCATCTCCGAGTCGGTGCCGCTCGTCCTGGGCGTCATGCCGTGCGCTTTCTTGATTTCTGTGCATCGCAGACCTGGGTCCCCCTCAGAAATTCAGAATCTCGCCACGGCGACAAGTTGCGGAGCAATAGGACGTACTAGCACGCGCGCGGTACGGGGTGCTCGAGAAGACAAACCTGTGAGGGCGAGACGTCACCGAGAAGCCTCGTCGGGGCCCTATCATGGTCATGCAATGATGGGAAATTCCACCCGCCTCGCCTTCGCCTCGGATCAGATTTGCGAAGGGAGAACCACGCACTGTTCGATTCAATAGTAGGCTGCCTCCGAAAGGATAGGTTCCGACGGTGACACGGTAACCAGGGTCTCAAGGTTATCATTAACCTTGAGGACGACCGGCATGTGCACCGAGTGCAACGTACGAAAACGGGGAGCGGGCGAGGTGCTCGATGCGAGGAATCCGGGGGACGAGAAGTCGCGCCACGGCCCACAGCACCACCACCCGACACACTCTTGCACGGTGCCGTGACAGCCCAGATGACTGCATGCGCAGCCTCAGTCTGTCGCCCGGTTCTTGTTTTCTGACGCGCCATCTCGTCATCGGTCGAAATCGACAGGCGTGTCCCGTCGTGC
Organism: Hemileccinum impolitum; assembly: GCA_003316335.1. NCBI lineage: Eukaryota > Fungi > Basidiomycota > Agaricomycetes > Boletales > Boletaceae > Hemileccinum > Hemileccinum impolitum. Next base: position 12,613 of record QFEQ01000542.1, read on the forward strand.
CCAGCGTATGGCGTTGTAATTCCTGGAATGCGACACCTCCACTGGCATGTCTGCAGGTGTTCTATGATCCTACTTGCTGTCCAGCATTATTACCCATGCCAATGTTAGCCGTCGCTCATGCTTCAGTCGTATCGTGACTCCGAGGCCATCTACAAACCACATCGTCAACCCATACCATCTGGCACTGCTTTATGATTGGTCCCCTCAATGGAATTAGTAGGTGCATACGTTATGCATGTGATGCATACGCACGCTCTGCTCTGACGGGATAGCTCGATGTTTTTGCGACTTGAATTATGAGTCAAGTTAAGACCAGAATCGTTCGCTCCGAACCCGCCAATGACCAATCCCATCTAAAGCCACAAATATAAGTGCGACTGTCACGTAATGACTACAGGAGCAGGGCACCTACAGAAATGAGCATAACGACATAACTCCATTGCTGTTCGAACGCGTTGATAATAGTACTGATGGAACTGTCAAAAGTCTGACGACCTCTTGCCTAGAGGTGCAATTGGTCGTTATAGGAAACATCCAGAGTCAGACAGAGATCTTACCCAGAGAGTCTAAGCTTTCCGGCTCTGATGTTATGGTCCCGGTCATTCTCACGAAGGCTGCCAATCTTGACATGGAACGGTTGTGTAGCGTTACATATGTGAAGCTTTGTCGTCTGGCCAAACGTCTCGCAGCTTTTCAGTTTCCAGCTTCCAACCCTGTCAGATTGTACACCGTGGCACCAAAAGTCGACACCACCTTGCAACAAAATCTTGGCTCCGCGCAGCATGGCAAGGCCGGTGCTCCCTGCCCCTACAATGGCCACGGACTTGTTTCCATGTACTGGTTGTGGTCGGGCCGGGCCGAACTGGAAGAGGATGAAACTCCCAAGCGGCAGAACGAACTGGTGAACGTCCAACACGGTCCCACAAAGACGTGTGTGCGATTGTTCTCATCTTGCTCAGGCGATATGCTTCAATACATCGTCTGAGCTCCTTATTTCGCACTGATAAGGGCGGGAAACTGAGATGAGCGGACGAGGTGAACTGCACCAAGCTCTGTAGGGACTACGATGGATGGGTACAAGGGGTGCGAGTGAGGATCCTACGAGACGTGGGGTATATGTGTGTGTCAGGATGCCAATAGGATACTAGTGGGGCTCACACGTCGATCAATTAGTCATCCCTAATTCGTCTTTTCTGCGAGTCGGTCTAGCAGTATTTCCTCTGCTTCTCCTACCAGCTTCCCTATCGTCGCCTCCCCTGCCTCTATCGGCATTGGCTCCTCTGGCATCGTCCAGCTCAGCGTCTGTACCGCCTCGTCGACCACGCCTCTCCACGTCTTTCCCTCCGCCTTTAATAGCGAGGTAAGCTCGTCCTTGATGCGGCGACACGTACCCACGCCATCGTAGCCAAATCCGGTGTACACTTGTACAAGCGAGGCTCCTGCACGGGCATACTCGAGTGCGTCCCCACCAGACGAAAGACCTCCACATCCGATGAGCGGGATCGTGGAAGGCAGATGCGCCCGGGGCGTTTTCAGTGCCTGCAACGAATACGGCTTCAAGGGTTTCCCCGAGAGGCCTCCCATCTCCGACTTGTTGGCTGTGCATGACAAAACACGATCAACGATATGACAAGCGATATATGATGTGTCCTCACGGTCAATGAGGGACGATGGCCGGGTGATGGTTGTGTTGCTGACAATGACGCCATCGATCGCGCTATTTCTAACGACTTCTGCCATTTCGATTATCTGTGTTTCTTCGAGGTCTAGCGCAATCTTGAATACTAAACGTGGCCGACGGGATGTTATTGGAGATGGCTCGAGTGCATCGCGGGCCTTGGAAACGTCCGCAAGTAAACTCTCTAGTAGTTCGCTGTTTTGAAGCCCTCTGTCATGTGCTGCATGAGTAAATCAACGGAAGAGATACGACTTCAGTAGACATACCGAAGTCCTGGTGTATTAGGACTCGATACGTTGACTACTAGCACGTCGGCATAGAGCCCGAATGTCTTTACGCCCGTGACAAAGTCTTCCGAAGACTCTACGGGCGACGTCTTGTTTTTCCCGAGGTTGATAGCCAAGACTGATCCGGGGCGCAGAGCAGCAGTCGTATTTGCGTCGGCTTCGTGGAATGCGGGTATGCGGGCACGCAGGCGTGGTATTACTGCGGTAGCTCCTCGTGAAGGGAATCCGTACCGATTGATGAGCGCAGAATCAGAAATCAGGTGGAAGACACGTGGTTTGGGATTGCCTGGCTGCCAGCGGCACGGTTAGTCGTTGCAGGAAGGACAAAAGGGCAACAGTGAGTGTTCGGGTGCATACCTGTGGTTTTGGTGTCACACTCCCGACTTCGACCCAGCTGAGTCCTAGTCCCACTGACCGTCTGTTTGGCCAGAGTGAGGGATAACATTTACGTACCGTCTATCACCTCCCCTTCCTTGTCAAAGCCGGCTGCCAAACCGACCGGGTTGGTAATTTCTTGACCAAAGACCTGCGCCAACAATGCGTCAATATTCCAAGTGTGGGGTTGCCCTCAAAATGTGTTCCACCTGTGACCGTAGAGATTCGGCGTCCTCTACGAGATCGGGTGGTGCCAAACCGATTCGGAGTACTTCGACTGCCAATTGATGGCCGGTTTCAGCGTCAAACGCGTACCGCAAGACGGGCGTGAATACATAGCGATGTGTCACTGAACGTGCATCGAAACAGTATGCGGTGAACAGGCCTGCAGACAGAGCGACCAAGGGCGTGTATCCTACGGTTCGGAGGGACGAGGAAGACGGGGAGGAAGTGAATGTCCTGCGTTGGATGGCGGGTGACTGTGGTGAGGGTATTCTATGCCTCAGAGCATGTTGAAGTCCAGGACTTCGTAGTGAACGTCCTGCCATGGTCGTGATCCTTACTTTCATTTGTGCTTGTCGGTACTCCACTAAAATTCATGTCGAGTGAATACCCAGGGTTGACAAGCAGCCTCGCTATCTTGTAGCAAGTTCGGTTAGACTCAAGGTATGATTGCCTTCACCATCCAGAATGCGCCTACCAGTTGACCAGCTGCTTTCAAAATCACATTCCCTCGAGAACTGGCTGCATTGGACATTTGCACTCCTGGTCACCTTCAGAAACGAGCTGCCTGTTTGGTTGCGCTTTCATGGCATATCAGGACTGGCAAGACTTGACTCAGGTACGTCAATATAGGAGAGGAATATCAATTATTGTAGACTCGCAGCAACAGAGAAAACATGAAATATGGTGTGATAGCTATTAAAGACTAGCTATTAGTATGCAGAAAGACGTTTGTTTGATGACAACAATTTGAAGACTACTTCAGCGCTAGCAAAAGGGGAAAGAAGACTGCTTAGCAGACGAGCAGATGAACCATCAGATGCAAGGACTTTCATGTCTTCCGTATCTCGCTCTATCTGGTTAAAATACTCAGCAGCACCAGACATATGAGCAACTCGGGCACATGCTGCATGAAGAGCAAGTAAAAGGGGGTTGGGTGGGGGTATTTCCTTGTACTGTGAAGGAAGGTTGACCATCATCGGGGCGCCAAGAATGTGGGGTTCAGGACGCAGAAAGTTGCGGCGAATATATATCTCATCTGCCTCGTCAAACACACAGACTTTATAGTGGTCTGGCTGTGCACATCATCAGTTGGAATGGCTGACAAGTCTCTGTGTGGCATACCTGATCAGTGCTTTCGAACCAGAGATTCAAGTGGTCAAATTTTGCATGGAGATTGGGCTCTAACGAAAGCAGATTCCAGATCTCGTGGACACCTCCTGATTTTCTGAAAGCCTCGGTAAATTCTCCCCATCCGAACAGCTCTAGCATTGCAAGAGCGCCAGTGGTATTACATGTCTGGTCACAGGTGAGTATAATGACTGAAGACTCAGTAATGGAACTGCACCTTGTTCTCCACCCTGTCTCCACTGATCCCCTGAGAGTCAATGCCTTGCATTGTTGACTCGTTCAAGATGTGAGAAGTGTGAACTGTAACTTGTGCAATTTTTTCACGGGCTGCCATGTCTTGCAGGGTCACACATTTGCTAACTGAAGTAGCATCAAGCAAGCCTGTGACTACGCATTGGTAGCCATCACGGGCCAGTGCCTGATTGAATGTCAGGAACAGGGAAACATAATCTCATGATACACACACATTCTTCCTGGAAGTCCTGCAATCTTTTCCAGTGGGCTCCAATGCGTCTTTTATCATATCCTCCAACGAGTCGAAGGAAGCACTTGATGGGTGTGAGGAGGGTGCACTGTAGGGGGGTATTGGACGTTCGGACTTGAATGCAATGGTAAGTGGTAAGTTGGGAGTAAAAATAATCGAACGCACACAAGCGCATAAATTGGTCACGACAGCGTTTGCCAATATCAAAGATGACATCGTGCTGTGCGTCGTCACTCTGGCCACGCATGATCCAATCAATGAGTGATCTGCAGGCTTTATCACCAACGATACCATGACGCTGAGAATGGAACTCGAGCAGAAAGTATCCTAAAGTTCTGGCAGATACAATATTGTCGTCCACCTTCTGCCAGATGGCATGCTTCTCTGCCTGTAGTATCACCTTATAGGCACTGTAGCAATTGTGCACATCACTCGACTGGAGTTCTTCTATCTGAGGAGAGTTGAGTGTGGGGAGTGGTGATGAGGAGATGATCGTACTCATGAGATAGGAGGAAGAGAGGATATTGATGAGTCGACAGTCACGTAGCGGAGTGTTGTCGGGACTTGAAATTAAATGAGATTGCAGTTGCTAGTCACTGCTGTCACTGGTCCATAAAGTTCAGTCATGATGTACAGTGCAAGTCACCATAAGGCAGGACTGCCAAGGTCGCAACTTTGACTCAAGTTGGCCATCTAGGATTTCTTGTTTAGAGGAAAACCTGGTCTAATTTTGCGTAATTCTGCATTTTTCAAAAAAGCCCCTCATTACATAACTCGGAAGTGCTGACTGAGCTATGCTGGCACAACCGGCCGCGACGACTATACTAAACCCGACGTACGTTGACGTTTTCATCATTGTCGAGTTCGAGTGGACAACGACGCACGCGAGTTGTCCGAATGGGCGGATATTTGAGTCTTCGATTGCGCAGCGAGCTCTTCCGCCGCCAAACCACCGGACTTTGCGCTCGACGTTGACCTTTGTCCCTCATGCTCGCCGAACCCAAGTGAGGAAGCGAGTGGAGTAGCCGCGAGCTGCACCTCCGGACGGTCAACACGCGATGGTTATCTATCTGGCAACCACCTCGACGAGTGCGATATGCACTGGCAGCGATTACTGCGCGAATCAGACCCGAAGTCCATGGGATATGGCCGACGTCGACTCTCTTAACCGATTTGATGCCACGGTGAGGATTATTGTACGACTCGAAGTGTGCGACATGCGATGAGCTCGACGCCGACACACAATCACACTACAAGACACTGAGCAACGATTTTTATTTACTGGAGATTGGCGAGCAACATCAACACTGTCCTCTCGTAATCGCAAGCTACATTTAAATTGAGAATAAGGTGCGTCCGGCAGTAGGGTATATCTTTGATTGCAAAGGCGTCACCTGCTGTCGGACCCACCTTGTTCTCGATTGGCCGCACTGGGCTGGAGGGGTGCTTTGGGAGTTTCCGCTTCTGCCATCACCGATGCTCGGAGGCATTTGTTGAGTATGGCCGCCAGTGCGAGAAGTACTCAAGATGATTCTGCAGGAAGTAGGCACCGAAGGAGCGGAATGGAGCGGCCCTTCTTGAGAATCAGTGTCTGCAACCGTGATGATGTGCTGTGTTGCGGGATCTATCACAGCAACTGCTTCCGAACGTGATATCTTGGCGGTTCGAACCAGGTGGATGGGTCTTCGTGTCAATTATATCATGCACGAGATCACCCAGAGGCTGGATGAGCGAGTGGTCTCGATTTGCTATTTGTCTCCAGGAACTCTCCCAAGGACTATGAAAATACATGCCACTTCTTGGAAAGACCTGGAGGAGTCGGTTAGCGAACGTTTTGCCTGTACTGTCCAATTATCGTAACAACATACATATATACGGCAATATTCACCGCCTCAGGCCAACTCTCACAGAGCTCGGATCATGACAGTGTCTGCGCTCTGTTTCAATCAGCTTCCACTAGAAATATTGTTCGGTATATTTCGTCACCTCGATATCCCAGATATCTTTCGGATACGCAGGGTACGTGACACCTTTCGCATGCTTCGGGATCACATACAAATTCTTTACAGGTCTCCCGATACCTGGACGGAATTACCCGCTGTAGGGAAGTATGGACCGACGCCTATCGCAGCGCCGATTTCGTTCGTCCTCCTGGTCCATTCCTCTCACAGACCGTCCACGACCTGGAAAACGCACTCGTCCCCGGTTTTCGCGTCGCACGGAATCTTCGGCACGGTGGCGATACTGCGCAAAGATCGCCGACGATCCGAAAGCTGAGAGAGATTCGGTACACGGGCGTGGACCTCCGTGTAAGTTTGGTCTTTGGGCGGTTCCTGTTCATCGCTCTTCGCGAGGAAGTCCGGTGTTATGACTTGAGCCTCGATACATTCGATTGCAACTCGGGTGCCATTATTATTTACAGATCTACGAACGGATCCCTCAAGTCGTTCCATTGTGTTTCTGCCATCGACATCGAGGGTCGCCCGTTTGCGTGCGTGGTCTTGGGCGAAGTACTAGCGCGTGCGGGACACCGAACACAAATGTAGGCGCTGGCATTTGATCCGGTTCTGGGACCCCACGTTCAAGTGCTGACGTGGTTACTAGCTCGATTTACTTGTTGAATGTTACGGAGCAGTCTGAAGTGACTCTAGATCTTCTTCACCAATTCGAACACAACGAGTTCAACATCCGCTCCGTTGACCTTGGTCCGCGTGTGATTGTTGTTCAAGGCAGGGCTCCCCACGACGGTTGGCGTGTCGTCGCCTTGGACGTGCATGCACGCACGCAGTTCCTACTCCCTTCACTTACCGATATGGCGCGGGAGGCAGACGAGGTGGGCATCGTTGTTCACGCGTCCCATTCCACCCAATGCTCAACATCTATGACACAGGCGTCAGAGTGGACAGCCATGACTCCTCTTAAGAGCATTTCGACATCATCTCATCTCATCCTCGCCCGGTCCCTCTACACCCTTGCTGCCGGGTGGAGCACATTCTTCCAGGCGTTCGCTCTTCCCCTTCCAAACTCACATGAGCACCTGCGTTTTACCCCTCTCAGCCACTCACACCGCGGTATCATTCCTGGCATGAACGTACGTGACGTCGTACTCCTTCACGACGCCATCCTCGACCCGTCCACGCAAGATACCCTCATCACCATCCGAGTGCACGCATTCGAGCCTTCCCGGCCTCACGTCGCCCTTTCGAAATACGGTACCCTCCGCCTCGGTAAATCTCGATCTCGTAACGAGGTCGGCACCATCGCGTTCCAGTTGGTCGGTTCGCTCGGCCAGCTCTCCCGAACCCCATTCTTCCATCCGTCGTTCAACGGCATCGGTCGGGCGTTTTACACGCTTGAACCAAGCTCGTTCGGGATCATCGCAGCGCTCGAGTATGATGTGCGCACCGATGGTACTCGCGCCGATGAAGCGGTCGCCAAGGTCGTAGAGTACCCTTCCGTCATACGGTTCCAGACCTTACGCACGCTCTCGGATTATGATCCCTATTCTGGACGGATATGTCTTCAATCTTCCATGGCAAAGTATAGGGTGATCGAGATTCTGGATCTTGCTGTGTAGGTATGACCGCATGAGTGGGTCGATACGACGATCTACCAGAATAAACGGGGGACAAGTATAGTTGGACTATCTTCCGCATGAACTACGTAACACCATCTAGCACAATGTCACAATCCCACTGCAATCATGAACAAGGAAGTAAATATTACTCCCTTCATCATCATGGAGCCATTACGGGAGTTATCTGTGCCCTCTCGTACTCAATCGGTCGCAAGCTCATGGCTGTACAAAGCTGAATATAGTAATAGAAATAGGCCAACTTCTGGCGCGTATTCTGTTTCACATGACCCACTTGTTCTTGCTTGCTTGCACCATCGCCATGAGCTCATCGGTATCTGCGAGAGGTATTCATGGTTATTTTCGAAACACATGGATCCAATCAGAACCCATCGCTGGATATATTTAGTGCCACTTTCATATATATGGGTTATGATGATATCTATGCCTGCTGTTATGAGAATAGAAAACACCACCGAGTCTCCGTGGAGGACATATTTGGGTGAAGCGAGGACATAGGACGCTTAGATCGGGGGCGTGGCTACTGTTGAAAAATGTGAAAGCATGCAGACATGGATGCATCGTCTGCGTACGCCCCGAGCACAATGTCGCTATCCCATTGTAATCGTGAGCATGGAAGCAAATATCACACCGATCATCATGGTCACATGCACGAGCGTCCCCTGTGCCCCATTCATGCTCGACACACTCGGAGAGTTCGATGCAAAACTAGAATGGCCACATATGGCACAGCAAGACGTGCGTTAGCAAAACGAACATCAATCGGGCGTATTCCGAGTCAACTCACGAGGAAGTTGGCACCAAAATCACAGCGGAACCCACACCGTCAAGCGTAAACCCAGACGACGTCATGGCGCTCCCGCTCGAAAACACGTACGCGGCACCTGTGCCGTTGACGCCGACGCCGCTCCAGTTTACCGGCTGGGAAACGTAATATGTGTTGGTGGCCATGACAAGCGTCTCGTTCGAGGTGCTCCACACGGCGACGTCGACGCCGCCGACCATGAAGTTCTCCCGGACGGCTGTCGCGCTAAAGAGGAAGGGCGTGATCTTGGGGAGGCTGAGTGCAAAGGCGGACGCATTGCCTTTGATATCCGCCGGCGCAGGGTCCGACCAAGAGATGGCGCCGAGTGAACCATGGTTGACCCCGAGGAGAGTGATCACGACCCACTCTTGGCCAGTTGGCGCCCTCATCCAGTAATGACTGGGAAAACGGAGTTGAGAACGCGGTCAGAGGGTTGCGCGACAAGGACGAGAGGAGGATACGCACTCTCCAGGAATCCCGCCGAATGCTTGGGGGATGCTCCAAACCGTCTTGGTGCGTTCCCATCCTACGACTTGCATTCGGTTCAGATAACTCGTCACGCGATTGCTGACATCGGTGAAGGAGCCAAGCCCACTGTTCGCAGCGAGCGGGATTAAGGATGCGTTTGCGGGAGGGACGGCGTCGTTAAGGCCAGCTGGGATGGGCGAACAATTGTCGCAGCCACAGTCTCCATAGGTTAGTGTGCAGGGAGTATTAAACATGAGGGAGGTGTTCACGTTGGCACCGATGATATATACGTCCTGCATGATGATGTCAGCTCCAGCGGCATACGACGTGAAGTAGTAATCCTGGCAGTTGAGTACGAGGGAGACAGGGTGATAACCATCGAGGTTGTAGATGAGATCGTACGCAGTGGATGTCGCATTGAGCGGATCGGATGATCCATCGGGTTCGTCACCAGTGTACCAAACCAAGAGGTTTGGCCAGCTCTTGAACGAGTTCACTTGTGAAGTGACATTGGAGGCGTTCTGGTAAACGTAGCGCATGTCGTACATAAAGTATATGCCGTTTTGTTGCATTCGACCAAACACATCACTCACGCTTGTCTGGCTCGGAGTGGATTCAAATATAGGATGTACCTGACCTGTTTTTTAGTGGTGATACATGAGATAGGACACAATACACACGATCGTGAACCTTGATAGCAAAGATCAGGCGCTTCAAAAGGGGAAGTATGATGAGGGTACTTACCCTTGAGTTGCCAACTCATCAATGAGCGTAAGATTTTCGGCCAAATATTCGAACTCGGTGTAAAAGCCTATGGGAAATACGGGCTGATAACTGCCTTGGCCATTCGCAGGCTTCGCCAACAACGCGCCAGTCCTGAGGTCCATTTTTGTAACACCGCTATTGGTCGGGTTGGGCAAGAAATACAAAGTAGAACTTGCACTAAAAACTTGCGGGCTGGAGGATGCTGAACTGCCTGAATAGGTCGCCTGACAAGAGAGGTTGTAGGGGTTGACTTGCGGTGTCAGATTCTCGAGACTGAACGAAAGCTCGTACGCCGTCGCATTCAGCGGAACGGCGCCATTTGCGAGTACCTTGCCGCCAACACTGATGGTTACACTTAGTGTTCCAGCGCTAGACAGAGAACCAGAAGGAAGGCTAATGGCCTTTGCGCCTTGGATTTCGGAGTAAACAACGGGAGCGTCGATTAAAACGGCTGCAGATGAGCCTGTATCTTCTGCCAGGTAAGGTTTGATAGCAGGGGCACATCTAAAAGCCAAGAGAGGGCCTTGAGATGAAGTAGGGATGGAGAACGCTCCCCCAGGAGGAGGAGCATTGTCCTGAGGCATTTGGCTCGGGTTGTAATATTTGCCGCACCTGAAACACGTGTGATGAGCATCGATTTAGAGCGTATCTCGAGTGCCCACCATGTTTGAGCACGATTCTCAGGAATGAGGAAACATGTAACCAGGGATACGGAGAGGAACAAGAAACGCATCGCCGAGCCAGTGGACTTCTGGAACGAGAGGTATCAGTACAATGATACAGGTCTTGAGGTGCCCTTGAATAGTAACACGGTCAACGTACCATCTCTATTGGTACGGGAGCAGTGAATCTTTAAATTCGCACACTGCGAAATTGTAAGCAAGGGTGCACAGTTAGCGCACAGAAGGCATGACGACTCGCATGGCTGTGTAGGCCATGCTTCGCCAGGGAGCTAGCACAATCACAACCTTGTATCGTGCTTCGGACTCACGGGTATTTGACTTGATTCCCTGCAGGATTACAGCAACGGTGCTAGAGTAGGAGCTTTTCAAGCTGTCAATGCATTCGGGTTTGCTGAGACAATCTGTGAATTCGACGTACTTGGTGCGCACGCAAAAAAAGGAGGGTTGGATAAAGGAGTGAAGGGGGGCTTGTGAGCAACTTCAAGGGGACGCAGTGGTGTAGACTTCTAGTTACTGGGACTGGCAGCAGTATCTATTTACAGTTGTTTGATCGGCAGACCATCCGGGTTATCCAGCACAATCAAAACTGATTCACTACACCACTGGGTTTTATGCTGCGGTGCATTAATGATTCAGGTAGCGGAGGGATGCAGTCAAGTACAGGTGAATCCCAGCTCTATAGAGAGTCGCAAGAATTGAGTTTCATGGCATAGAATGGGTCCAACTCCTGAGTCAGACGAGTGACCACGTGGGCCGCAGGGCATGTTCTAGACATTACACGACATGGTCCCGTACGGTGTTTGACATGGGGAAGCGGCTTCACCTAGTTGTCAGCCCTAAAACAACGGATTTCCATCGAGTTACACCTTTGTCTTGGAACACCTACGAGCGCGCTGTGTCGCTTCCGATGATGTGGCTTGACTTCGATCCGATTCCCTCGGAGAGCTGCAAAGCTCGGACCCTCAATACATCGTTATCCCGTGAATCCTCGTTCACCGGTATCTTGCCATGCTAGTCGATGTCGAACTCTCGGTCAACTGGATCTATGATCATGCAAGGGAGAAAACGACGAAGTGGTCGATATGCATCAAGTCATTCTCACTCCCTCGCCTCTCGTTTCGTTTCAATCTACGGGCGGATATGCCCTCACCTCCATCTCGAATCAGTGATGACGGAGATTTGCCGGTCATTGTCAGTAATGAGAATGATGCCGCTGTCATCGCATTTTCTCCTGTAGAACACGTTACGTAAACTAGATTGGAACTTACTACCCCTTGTTACTCTCCTGTGCCTTCTTACTTTCCTGTGAGTCATCATGACTATACATCCTGCTCCATACCTAACCGACACTCTACCCTCCAGAGATCACCTGAACATTGGAAAGTATCATTCAACATCTTTACCTCTCAAGTCTTATATACCACCTATCAGGCAGTGCTAAAGTGGCAGGTATGGCGACCGATCTGCACCTCGTCGGACTCCGGTATAATATTGCTGCGTCTGTCTTCTACGCGTGCGTCTCCTGAGGCATGGGATGACAAATGCCCCCTTCGGATTTTATATATTCTTACAGAAGTGCCATCGTGAGTTGGAGCTACATAACCCCCTACGCAGAAACATCATTCTTAAACTTTGTCGACCATCCAGATGGAGTATGATGCCTTTCCTCCCCACGTAGCCTCCCCCTCTGACTGAATTTGCCAATTAGTACTCACAGCACCTGCGTGAGCACTCTCCCGACTGCTGTGCGACATCTCACTCACATGTTAAAAGTCACGCCATCGACAAAATGGATGGGTATGTGACACTTTCGAGACACAATCTTTACACAGCTTATATTTTCTGGCAGGATCGGTGGCCTTCATGGCTGGCAGTGGATCGTAAGCAAGTTTAACGGATTATGTGACACATATACTCACCTATGGTGATTAGTTCTGTCTGCAAAGTAGGAGAGATCAAACTTATACTCTTGCAGCTACTAAGATCATGGCTCTGGCAGCGTCTCTGTATGCAAGATGTATGCGCTCATGTCTATCTGCTTCTATAGGGTTCAGTACCCAGAAACAACATTGTTCTGACAGAAATTAAAAGATGCAGTCTTATTTGGTTGCTCGCGATCGGCTCAAAATCTTGCGAGCCACTATGATCCTGAATTCATTTTTGCAGGCCCTCGCAGACTAGAAGGCATACGTTCAAGCAAGTATACTCGCAAGGTATGTACATCGGACATCTTGTTCTGCGCGGCCGCTTTGATATTTACACCGATTTTCCAGTGCGCTCGCCGCTGTGTACGCGCTCTCTTACTTCACCCCTACGATCATCAATGAACTCGGTTTCTCTACCCCTAATGCCCAATTGCTCTCTGTTCCTCCTTTCGCTGCGGGCTATATATCCACCATTCTTGTTGGGACGCATTCTGACTTTCTCAAACACCGCGGGGCCATTTGTGATCGCTGCTCCTTCGTGGGGCTTATTGTCTTATACACCCAAAAGAGCCCAGGTGTAGCGTATGCCGGCACCGTTCTTACCACGGTCGGCGCATTCCCCATCATTATTGTTAATATCGTATCATAGGGCCGGTTCAAATGCTGGCGGTGATATGAAACGTGAGTTGTCACGCCACGGTCAACGAATTAGGAGGGTACGTTCTCACCCCCAGGATTAGATCTGATTGGCAACGTAGAATCTGTGCAACCCTTTATTTATTTTGGTCCCCCATGATTTCGTGTTGGTCATGGGACCATGGTCGGTTGTCTGACTCTCTCGTGCGTCTCTAATGCAATGTAGGATTACAACAGAATCAATAAACGAAAGATGGAGGCATGCCGTCAGTATAGAATCGCCGGGAAGCGGAAGGACCGGTTTAGAAACATGGGGGACGAGAGTCCGTTGTTCGCTCTAATCTCGCTGGTATTGAATTGCACTACTACTAGTAGAACCCGGATATCGTTGCTTATACCTGCCTACCAGCCGTGCCGTGACCTCTCCGCGATCTCCATACCACAATTTATCCATTCCTTGTATTTAGATCCTTTGTTCGTACCATGCTCTGGAATGCACCTTGTTATCCACACTGCTCAAGTTAATTTATGTAGCTCTTCGACAGTCCTCCCAATGGTCATATATATATTGCTCTATATATTACAGGTCAATTGGTTCATATCACAACGCGTTCCGCGTGTCGTGCGACAGCTGCATGATGCATGAAACCATCTAACAATGAAGGCGGCAAAATGAGGGGATTTGAAAATACATTTACCCATCCGGTCATCGGACACGATGATCGTGCGATAACACGGAGGGGCATGTTGGCGGCCAAAAAAAAAAAAATGCGTCCGCAAAAAAAAGCCAACCCTACAAGTGACACGTCAACAACGTCACTCAAGTACGGACGGGTCGCACGTTCACACGTCCAGACGGAACCACAACGAAATCATCTTCCACATCCGCTCCCGCTCTTTTTTGGCCCACGTCTCGAGTGTCTTTGCGCATGCTTGGCATTCGGCCTGTTCGGAGCTCCGACGCGCGCTGCCGAGTGGCTGGCTCAGGTCGTAGAGCGACTGCCCGAGCTCCTCGGCGACATAGAGCGGGTCCGTGCACCCACGCTCGTGGTCAAAGAGGTAGTGCTGTGTCGCGAGGGTGACGAGCTCTGAAAAGTCGCGTTTGCACGTCCGGTGGTACCCGGCGTGCGTGTACGGGTGGTGGTGATGGTGCGCAAAAGCGTTGCCCGGGCCGGTCATGAGCGAGCGTGCGTGGGAGCCGAGGGAGTGTATCAGCGTCGTGATGGCGTGTTGAGAAGCTTCCTTGCCGAGGGAGAGCCGCTGCATGTCGACTGGCGAGAGTGCGCATTGCCATGCAGATTCTTCAAATGATTCGCCATAATCGAATATTTGAGAGAAGCTGTATCGGGAGAGGTCGTAGAAGGCGGAGGGTAGGAGTGATGATGCGTTGACCTCGCGAGCGAGATTGATCACGGCCTATGGAGAATTAGTGTGAGATGGTGAGATTTAGATCAGGGAGATTACGTCCGACTTACGACCGGGGACGGATATATACACTCTGACCCTGCTTGGTACTCAAAGGAACGTGAAGCGTCCTCGCGGGCGTCCCAGCCCTTAAGTGTCGCGGGCCAAGCAATAGAGAGATGGTCGAGGGCTTTCTGGCGCAGAGAATCCACCACGTACTTGGTAGCAAGGCGTAGGACGCCAGAAACGACTTGAAAGTCAGCGGGGTCATTGTTTCCAAAGCTCCTTTAGTGTAAGAGCAATGAGGCAAAGGAAGGGATCGAGTACGATAGAACGACTCACGGGCCGTCTACCAATGCCGTGAGCAGGTTGGCAACGTCTTCGGGAGCATCATGAAGTCGGAGCACCTGACACCCCTCTATATCCCCCGAGGAATGCACAGAACGTGACAATGATTTGGCGTCTGCCTCGGGCTGTGGCAACGTGAACAGGTCGTGAAAGAAACCAGAGTGGCGAGCAAGCAGGGATTTGTGGACACGAAAGAGCGTGTTCTCGGCGCGGAGAACAATCTCGAGCGCTGTCAGTATCGTTCTTCGTGTCATAGCAGGCGAGCGGGCGCTCACAGATCCATCTGGGAACCACAAATCTGGATGCTTGACAAAGGGAGTCTCGCAGCCATCGCTGGTGTCTTCTTGGACGACGGGGTGTTTCTTGTCGTCGGCGGACTCTGAACAGCTGCCAGTGGGCCGGTGGAAATGGTTCCAAAGAGGCGGAGGGCTTCTAGAAGGGGTCCCATACGCACCAATTGGGAGCGGATAGTAGCTGTTGTTGACGGGAAGCCGTGACATGACTACTTGGACCACTCCCGGGTGGAGTTGTTAGGAAGTTCGCCAGCGCCATCCTGGTAGTAGTCATTTATGAGATTAGATAACAATCAAACCTTGCGGTGGTTGGTAGTACTTGGCAACTGGCTCCGCATCATGATATCACCTTGACAGCCTGACATGTACTAATACAGATCACTGAAATGTAGTACTCTCGTAGAAAGGGTCTCAAACAAGATGGATGTCAGGCTGCCACTGCCAGTCACCACAGCTCTGGCAGAAGTGGCACGACTGACACGACTGTTTCAAGACTCTGGCAACAATCGTTGACTCCATCTTGGAAAGGCTGTACCGCCGTGACGCTGGCGTGCACCGGAAAATATATACATCAATAAACACGACACCATACGCATCCACTACTACACCATATCAACTTAAACTGCATATCCGTAAGCCATGCTGTTTAGGGACCGCGGTGAACATACATGCCGCTTGAGTTTCAGTGAGAAAACATACCTCTGCAAACCAGCATACTCACCGTTCCAGAGGTCGACGTCACCAGGGTTCGGGCCCACGTCGTCGTACTGCCAGAAGGAAGTATACGCCCAT
Source organism: Hemileccinum impolitum (assembly GCA_003316335.1). NCBI lineage: Eukaryota > Fungi > Basidiomycota > Agaricomycetes > Boletales > Boletaceae > Hemileccinum > Hemileccinum impolitum. Next base: position 28,504 of record QFEQ01000542.1, read on the forward strand.
CCAGCAGGAAGGGAACCAAGCGTAGAAGCGTAATCCGCGATCCACAACGCGTTGTTGGCACCAAAGTCCGCACTGTTTCCAGTACAAGTGGTCCACCAGTCGGTCGTGGTATAGATAACTACAACGTGGTGTTAACAAGCCATGCTACATATATCAGTCAGGGGATAGACCTGGATAACTAAAAAAAAAAAGGTATGACTCGTAGTCAGATCAGTTATTTATAACAAGTGTGAGTTTTCTTACCGGCCCGTGGAAGCTTCGTATGTATCAGAGAAATCCTGGATCCACGAGACCATCTCGGCAGCCGCCAGGTCATAGCACTCGTCACCGTCAGGGTTATCTATATCAAGGTCAGCTCTCGTCACCAATGAGGGTGGTAACAACAGACACTCAATGTCCAGCGCGCCAGGAAGGGTAATTCAATCCGCGGACCTGCCACATTAGGCGATAACATTACATGGGGAGGCATTCCCACCTTCGTTCTCGAGAAAGTACGTTGCCTGAGTAGCACCCGTGGACTCATCCGGGTGTGCGAAATGGTAGGCTCCGCGAATGAGGCCAGCGTCCGTAGCACCAATGTATTGATCACTGAAGGATGGTGAGATATAGGCTACAAACGGAAGCGCAACTCAGCACATGGAAAAGAAAGGTAGATTGAATAGCCGAACATGTCCCTTCAGTAGCCTTGATGTACACGAACTGAACACCATTGTTAACGACGGTGGTCCAATCGACATCGGGTTGATAGCCGGAGACATCAATACCCTGAGGATTGAAGCGTTTGGCCGGAGTTGCGTGAGCAACAGCTAGAGCCAAAGCGAGTGAGGCGAGATACTTCATCATGGAGAGTCCGCGAAGTGTCTCGTACTAGTAGATGAGGGGGAATGAGCCAACTTGACACGTATTTTATAGACTTTCAGGAAGCTCGTCAGAGGCCATTGTCAATCTACATTTGTTGATACACACCAATTCACGTTCATGATCACACATGTGTCACTATTCGGGTGAATATTAGCTTGAATAGATCTCATGGGAACATTGGTATTCATGACTCTCGAGGAGTACATGATAGCATTGTCTCCTAGGTGGCAGTTGTGGGTGTAAGCCGATTGCAAGGACAACGTAGCCATTGTCATAGATGAGGAAGCCCTCACGTCGACGGCGAGTGATATCGGCGATTACACTGCACTGTTAAACTTGGCGTTGAGGGTTGAGGCCTGTGGTGGTGACGATATTAATTGAGGCTGAGTCCATTTTGGCGGTGAGGCTACATTCGCTAACCCATAAGGCGCTGGATGAATGACCACTTACTTGACATGCGAAGCTAACAGATCTGCCCGGAAGCTGAGCTTCGTGACTGCCGTCCAGGGACGCGCTGGTTAGCAACTATACATTGTTAACATTCACAGTCGTCATAGTGCTAGAATCGGGAAATCACTCACGCTGTCTCGAAATACGAGCAAGTCAGCATCCCGATCAGATTCTGTAAAGTGCCAAGCCGTCCTTCGCCTATGTGGGGCCCATCGGCGTTCAAGTGTACGATGAATCATAAGGCTAGCGTCATTAGTGCCAGTGGTGCTAGGAATCACAAGGCCACGAATGGGCCACGGACCCGATGATCAGTGACTCGGATTTGTCAGGTTGGCGAGGAGTAGAACTTGAACATACAAACTACTACCAGCCGAACACGTTATGATCAATGCATAACCGAAATTTTTGGAACCCCGCCAAATTTGTCTGAGGATCAGCGGAATCTCATCTGCCTCCTCTTCCTCCTCTTCTTCTCTCAGCCGCCTGCACGACTTTGCGAAATGGATGTAAGTACAGTCTGTGTTTGATCGTTTACTCTCGATATACATCCGCAACATGTAGCCAAACTTCGTGCAGGGACTGCACAATCTTTTAGTGCAGTCCACCTCCAATGACACTGCTCAACTCAAGGCTGTAAGATCGTTCGATCAAACGCGTGATTTCCCCGCTGATTGATCGCTCGTTTTCAGGCTACTGTTCAGCTGAATACAGAGTATTACAAAAATCCCGCATGCATATCTGCCCTTGCCCAAGTACTCGCCAGCTCTCCCGAATTCGCCGTGAGTTGTTGTCGATCGTCGATGTAGTTCCCGGGATTAATACAATTCTCCCGTTCCAAGGTACGCCAACTGGCAGCGGTCGAACTACGCAAACGGGTCAGACAAAAAAGTGGTGATTTCTGGGTCCAGCTACCCCAAGAATCGCGTGAGGAGATCAAGAGCAAACTGCCAGAACTCATCCTCGCGGAACCAAAGTGCGTGTACTAAGAAAAATCGTAGTGTATTGCTTGTGCTCGGTTCTAACGTGTCTACATTGCAGTAAGCTCGTCCGCCATTCGGCTGCTCGTGTTATCGCATCCATCGCATCTGTCGAACTCAAGGAAGGGTCATGGCCTCAGCTTCTCTCATGGCTCAACAAGGCATGCACTTCTCCGCAAGTCGCGCAACGTGAAGCTGGTGTATACATCCTCTTCACCGTTCTGGAAACTGTCCTTGAAGGGTTCCAAGATTCTACCCAAAATTTCTTCAAACTATTTCAAGTTCTTATCGCTGATTCTGAAAGCATGGAAGTACGAGTAACGGCAGTTCGGTACGCACATTTTATGTAATATGAGATATCCGAGGTGACAAATGACGTAACCCATCAGTGCATTGGGTGTCCTTGCTCAATACCTCGATGCAGATGACAAGACTGATATTGTAAGTCGGTGACATCTGATCCAGCGCGTCGTTCAAATTTCTTTTCTCAGAAAACCTTCCAAAATTTCCTCCCTGCTATGATCCAAGTCGTGCAGCAATCATTAGAAACAGGGGACGAGGCTTCGGCACGGCAGTTATTCGATGTCTTTGAGACACTCTTGATTCTCGTAAGCTGTTCATCCATTGAACTGTTCGCTCACTGATCTACACTGGATTAGGAGATCCCACTCATAGGATCCCACACTGAAGTTCTTGCTTCATTTCTACTTCTCTGCGGTGCCAACACCAACCTCGATCCTGAAATTCGTATCTTTCCTTTGAATGCTCTGAATTGGACTGTGCAATAGTGAACCCTCTTTTTTTATAACTCTCATCTGATGTTTACCCACTCCTACAGTAAGAAGACAAAGATTCAGGGACTAAGTTTGGCGGGGAAGATTTTGGAAGGTCTCATGCCGATTACCACCGAACCTGAACCAGAAGACAGTGACAATGATGCTCCATGTCGCGTAAGCTCCTTGATATTCAGTGTAATTCACGCCCCGACGGTTCTGCAGTCTGCGTTACGCGTCATCGATAGTTTAGCGACGAATCTTCCTCCTACACAGGTCTTCCCTGCCCTCCGCACTCTGATCCAACAGTATTTCTCATCACCGGATCCAAATAACCGACGTGGTGCCATGCTTGCACTCGGTGTAGTCGTCGAGGGTTGTAGTGAATATATGACTCCCATCATGAATCAGGTCTGGCCCATCGTTGAAGCCGGCCTCCAGGATGTCGATCCTTCCGTCAGGAAGGCTACTTGTATCGCCGTCAGCTGCCTGTGCGAATGGTTGGAGGATGAATGCTCGGCTAAGCATGCCACACTCATTCCTGTAAGCTACTGTACCTCGCCAACTCCCATCGTGTGGCTGAAAGGGTTCTCTAGGCCATCATGAGGTTGGTTCATGACCCAGCAACTCAACGCTCCGCTTGCACCGCCCTAGATGCCCTTCTCGAGATATTGCAAGATGTTATTGATCAATATCTCAACCTGATTATGGAGCAGCTCGCCAACCTTTTAGATACGGCCCCGATCCCCGTTAAATCTGTCGTCACCGGCGCCATTGGTAGTGCCGCTCACGCTTCGAAGGAGAAGTTTTTGCCATACTTTCAACCTACTATGAATCGCCTCCAACATTTCCTCATCCTAACTGGAGAGGGTGAAGAAAGCGAGCTACGTGGCATCGCTATGGATGCAGTTGGCACCTTCGCTGAAGCTGTTGGCGTTGATGCGTTCCGCCCGTACTTTGCGGATATGATGAAGCAAGCGTTCCAGGGACTTGAGATGGGCAGCCCGCGTTTGAGGGAATGTAGTTTCCTCTTCTTCTCTGTGATGGCCCGCGTCTTTGGCGAGGAATTCGCACCCTATCTTCCAAATGTGGTTCCTCCACTTTTGGCCAGCTGTCGTCTGGCCGAGCATGGTGAAGAAACTCAGGTTACTCGTCAGTCACGTGCATTGTTCAGAACCGTTCCGCATAGCTCACTTTTTGCAATGCAGTTTCTGAAGAGGCTGCTGCTGCTTTCGCCTCCGGCACCTCCGTCTCCAGTGCTATAGCAGTTTTTGACACGGATGCAGATGGAATCGTCGAGGCAGAGATGGAGGATGTCGACGTCGACAAGATGCTTGAGGTCAACAGTGCCATCGCTGTCGAGAAGGAAATCGCTGCAGACACGATCGGTGCATTGTTTCTTGCAACACGCAATCACTTCTTTCCCTACGTTGAGCAATGCGTCATCGAGCTTGTTGCTCTCCTCGCACACTACTACGAGGGGATTCGCAAGTCTGCTACAGAGTCATTGCTCGAGTTGGTCAGGGTTTTCTATGAACTTAGTGACCCTCAGGAGTGGCAAGCTGGTGCTACCGTGGTGAGTAAACAGCTTGAAATTTTAACTCGCATGCCTAATGCCTGCAAACAAGACCGTGCCTATGCAAGCCGTCGTCAAGGAGCTAGTCGGCCATTGTCTCCCCCCTCTACTTGATATGTATGAATCTGAGGATAACAAGTAAGGAATCCACACGGGGACCCTTCATCGTCGCTTACAACCATCAGGACTGTGGTGGCATCATTTTGCATTGGTCTTGCCGAAACGGTCAACAAATTGGGGCCTGCGTTCATCGAGAATAGTATGAGTGTTCGCAACATTCGTCATCATTTCGCTGAGATAGTTCTCAGATGTTGAGCAAATCTGCAATATCGCTATTCAAGTTCTGAGCCAGAAGGCGCTCTGTCAGCAAGACCCGGATCAAGATGAGAACGAGGAGGCACCAGAAGATCAGGCCGAATACGATTCGGTTCTCATCTCTTCTGCAGGAGATCTTGTCGCCGCGTTAGCGAATGTACTTGGCACTGATTTCGCACAGGCCTTTGCGACGTTCTTTCCCCTCATTGCAAAATATTATGTGAGTAATGTTGTTGAACACTGTTCTATGATTCCCTGATACTCGAGACCACAGGGAGAGAACCGGTCTTTGAGTGACAAGTCGTCTGCCATTGGATGCCTAGCAGAAATAATTTCCGGGATTAAGGGTGCCGTCACGCCTCATACCGAGCCCCTGTTGGAACTCTTTTACAGAGCTCTCGGCGATAATGAAGCAGAAGTCCAGAGTAACGCATGTTTCGCTGTTGGCCTACTGGTGGAACACTCTGCGGTCGATCTCACTCCACAATATCTTCCTCTTCTCGCTGCCCTTCGACCCCTCTTTGATGCTACTCCCGATGCACCTCGTCCCCGGCTGAATGCCAAGGACAATGCAGCAGGTGCTGTTGCACGCCTTATCTACCGCAACTCTGCAGCGGTGCCTCTTGACCAAGTTCTCCCGGTCTTTGTGGCGGCTCTTCCTTTGAAAGAGGACTATGTTGAGAACCGGCCTGTCTTCCGTGCCCTTTTCCACCTCTTCCGGACTGCTCCTCAGACGCTTGGGCCGCACCTGGATGCCCTACTCCCCGTGTTTGCCCACGTTCTTGACCCAAGTGGCCCAGATCAGATCGGTGATGGGGAACGGGCCGAGTTGATCCAACTCATCAGTTTCTTAAATACGCAAGAACCAGCCAAGATACAAGCAGCGGGTTTGACGGTCTACCTCTAGGGAACAGGAGCGTGGACATTTCCCATTTCCTGCCGATTCATGTCGATACTTTGTGACGAGTTCAACGCCTTGCCTTACCCACCATTTAGATTACACATTTTATGTTGTTTCCCGCTGGCTTCCGCTTAGAATACTTCGGTTTGCTGGGGTATGTGGGCACGTGACCGTTCTTTGCGACGCGCGCGTTCAACCAATTGCAGTTCTTGTTTCATCTCTTCATCGTCGACCATCGCCCCGCCAATTAATTTTGAAGTCGAGTTCGCTGGCCGACTCGTTCCCTAACGTGCGTCGTCGTCGCCCCCTACGACTCCCATCGCTATGCTCGCCATTCTTTTTACTACTTTCGTCGCGGTCTCTGCGGCTCTGGCTACCGTTTCTGTCGATAACCCCCTGGATGGACAATATCCATTGATTGCACGCATAGGTGGAAATTATACGTGGGGAATGAGCTCGAAGACGTTCTCCACCGACCTGGACACATCACTGGCATACACTGTGTCCGAACTCCCTGCCTGGCTCGGATTTGACAACCGCACGTTGACGTTTTACGGTACCCCCTCCGCCTCCGATGAAGGACGACCGTCCATCACGGTGACTGCGAGTGACACGGAATCCGCGGCATCATCAAGTTTTATCCTTTGCGTGACGCCTTACCCCGTGCCGACGGTCCAGACGCCAATCACTCAACAGTTTTATGCAGGAAACCGCGCATTGTCTTCCGTCTTTTTCCTCTCGCCGGGATCTGCGCTCGCCACGGACGAACCGACGTTGAGAGTACCTGCGCGATGGTCGTTCAGTATTGGTCTCGACGGGGGTACCTTTGTCGCCGAGAACGATTTGTACTATGGTGCGCTACAGTCGGACGGAACGCCCCTGCCGGATTGGATCTCGTTTGACCCTTTGACGATGACGTTTGATGGTGTTGCTCCAAAGGACGAGGAGACGCCTCTCACGCTGGAAATTGAGCTGTTTGGTGCCGATCAAGAGGGATATTCGGCGGCGTCTCTCCGGTTCGCTCTCGTCGTTGCCACTCACGAGCTGTCTGCGTCTTCGACATTACCGACGGTCAACGTTACGGCGGATTCATCGTTCAATGTTTCGGTGACCTCGCCGGCGGATTTCTCTGGTGTGTTGGTCGATGGACAACCTTTGCAACCTGCAAATATATCCAAGCTGTCGATCGATGTGTCGTCGCTCAAGGACTGGCTCGACTATGATCCGGCAAGCATGACGCTATTTGGTACTCCTCCCACCAACTTTACAGCCGCGGATGGTAAACCAACGTTGCCGGTTGCGCTGACGTCCAATTTCAACCAAACCTTGTACACCAGCGTTGCCCTGGATATTGTCCCGCCCTATTTTTCGAAATCGAATCTCGGCGTGATTCAAGCAGACCTGGGGCAAACGGTGCAATTTGATCTCACCAAGTATTTCGCGAATGCGTCAGCGCAGCACAATGATGCAAACCTGAGCGCATCTTACAATCCTGCGAGTGCCAGCGCGTATCTCGCGTTCAACTCGGTCACGGCACAACTCACAGGTCGGATCCCCGTGGACTCTAATACGCCTGAAATATGTGTCGTGTTTGTCGCATATTCGTATCTTACGCATTCGACGTCGCATGCGATGCTCTCCGTGCAATCACCCGAGTTGGAGAGGGTCAAAGGGGCTGGAACTGGCGGCACCGGCGGGCCGTCGAAATCCCAGGTCACGCTGATCGTGTCGCTCGTGTTTAGTATTATTGGCGGTGTTTTCTTTCTTGGGTTTGCGTTGGCGTTGTTCAGACGATGTGCACGTGTCAAGGATTCTGCGATTCTTGGTGAAGAAGGCACGCGGGCGTGGACCGAGGAAGAGAAAAGATGGTACGGGATCGGAATCGAGGTGGGCGATCGGAACCGTGAGCGCGGGTACGGATGGAGTAATCAAGCGGATACGAGCGCGATATCGGAAAAGGGAAGTCTCGAGACGCAGGCCAAGGAGAGTTCATTTGAACCCGGATACTATGCACCGAGCCGTTCGTACAATAACCTTGGGTTGGGGCTGCGACGGGTCTCGCCACACGCGCCGACGACGCCGTCGACGGTGCAAGCGTCGTGCACTGAGGGCGTTATGAAGAAGGCGGAATTTTTTGGCAAGATCAGAAATACGGCGCGGCATGTGAGTGACAAGTATAAGCGGCGAAGTCCTCCTGGGAGGCCCAATATCAGTCACCCTGTTCCGTTGGTCCGGCGGGGTGAGGTGGATGGGATGCCGATCCAAGGGCAGTATGTGGAGATTGTCAAGTCGCCGCCGCGTGCGGAGAGTGCGACTTCGATCCGGGATGAACACCTTTCTGTGAAGAGAGCGAGTACGGTGGTTAGTTTTACTACGTCTCCTTCGAATTCGACGGGCGAGAGATCGATTCCGAGGAGGCGGGCGGATTTCGCGCCTCCGAATTCACCCCGGGGTCCGCGAGCGCCGGCACCGGCTGCCGTGAGAGATACTGCTCAACGAAGGTGCGTTTTTAGTCTTAGTTATTCTTTGGCTATGGAATCTTGATTGATTTGTAGTGTTGTGAGGGAAATTTTACAGAGCACGAGCGTTGTCTCTGCAGATTCACACCCTGACTCGTTGCGCCCCGGAGAGGAGCGGCCTCGTCTGAAGCAGTTTACGCACGCATCACGCGTTCCACCACCACGATCACCGTCGAGCAACGTTGCTGAACCGGAAGCGTCCTCGGGCACGCGGAGGATCGCGAGTCAGACGGCTCAGGTGTACAAAGAAACTCAAGAAGGGCGTCACACGAGCATTGACGAGCTGCGTATCGGAATGCACTATGTGCGCACGCTCGGGGAAGGCTCCTCGAACGTGCATTCGGCGTCTGACAAGTCGTTTTCGTCGCTCGAGTCTTCACAGCAAGGGCATGGTGCAACCTCAAGTGGCACGGTGCGGTTTTTGGTGCGTGCGGGCGAAAGGTTCAGGTTTAGAGTGCCGATGCAGCATGCGAGCAATCAGTATCGCAAGTTGGAGGCGCGGTTGATTTCTGGGCGGGCGTTGCCGGCATTTATGCAGGTCGAGCTAAGAGGGTTTGGAAGCAAAACCGACGAAAAGAAGGGAATCGAGTTTTACGGTGTTCCTACGGAGGGGGATATTGGTGAGCTGCAAGTGGGTGTGTTTAATGTCGAGGGCGGGGAGTGTTTGGCGCGTGTTGTTGTGGAGGTGGTTGCGAAGGGGAAGAAGACACCACCGATGGCGGGCTGAGCGGGTCTCGCCAGTTCATTTTTTTCGTGATCTGACATGACGGACAGACTTGTAGAGGATGTACTCTGTTGTGTGCATGCATTCGTTTTTGTATGTAGAAATGAAAGCTTAGTGAATTTAGGACTCGGGCAAACCTTATCGATGGCGGCAAGAAATTCAGGCGTAGTAATTACATGGCCAACGAGGTCTGTTAGAGATGACATGACGATGTTACAGGTTCCCTTTGACGTGTCTGTTCTCGGGATAGAACGATGAGTCGATCGAGGATGAACAAGAGTGCTCACGATAATCTAAAAGAACAGGAATGGCGTGGGGGCATCGCTTCATGACTTCCAGATCAGAATGGCGAGAGCCCCGATGTAGAAATAGATAAAGTGTTTGGTTTCTGGGTACGAGGGTTTCGGGTTGGACTAGGGCCATGGGGGTAATAAGAAAGGGTTCGTACCATGGGTGACGTAGCTCCCAAAGTTCTTTCCGACGACGACATGCCAGGTAGGGCCGTGTCGTTTGTCAAACTCTTTCTTGATCTGGGCTGCGATGTCTTTCTCGATGGTGTATTTTTCGAGGGCTGCAGATGCGACATCGATGGACTCTTGCTGCATGTCCTCTACCATGTCGACGTTTTTGATGATGGCCTTTGGGCCCGTGCTGACGGCGCCGTTCTCCCTGGGGGAAGAGCCGGTGTCAGTGGACGAGGTTGCGGGTGCAGCGTCAGTCATGAGTGGGCGGAAGATGGGGTGATCTGGGACGAATTTTGGTTTAAATAACTGTACGTGATGATGGCCTTGTGGTTTTGGTGAGGGTTGTCACGGTACACGCGGTTCAGGTTGACTTTTCAAGTTGGACCACGCTCTCTCGCCGCAGCCTGCAGTGCGAGGCGAGGCGCGCTCAGCGAACGTGAACGTCGTGAACCCTCGTCCACGCACGCGTTTCGCGTTGATTTGCTCGAGATGTTCTTATTCCAGCACTCAGATCAACTTGTGGATCTGCCATGCTGGCATCAGGTCAAAACGAACCCTTGGGCACGGGCACCGCCGCGTGCTCTTGTTTCGCTCGAAATGAACTGGTGCGTGTTCGAAACCGGCACGCACGTATGCTTAGAGACGAACGATCTCTCCACGTCGCAGTGGAGCTCAGGTCGCTTGTATCGGGGCTGCATGCCACACATGCGTGATCCACCTTCTCACCAATGATTATCTTGGGTTCCGGGGTTTGGATTTTAGACTGCTATCGCTGATGCATATTGAAATAGAAATCGGGAGAAAATCGGAAAACCACATTGAAGGTCGTGCACACCCGCGGGAGACTACTCAAGGGTGTTGTTTCAAGTGACTGAACGGACGCGTTCACAAGCTTGGCTGTTCATGTGGTCGCCGCGTCTCCAAGTACCATGTGATGGCTTTGGGATCTAGACCTGTCAACTTGCTTGCCGGTCGTCTTCATCCAATCAGTTATCAGCCTACTCGGGACAAGTTCGACTCGTGACATTCTGTCTAAAATTAGGTCCATGCAGGCGCTCTCATCTTTCCCGCCTCATATGCGCTTTCCCGATCTTTCATCCTGATGCATTCCTCCGATAGGCGACTCTGTGCTCTTGTGCGGCAAATGGCCACTAATCAGCCGAGTCATCCAACACCCCGGTTCGACAAGCTTTCTCCACACCAAGACCTCGCATTATCAGCGGACGAGGCTGATTGCGAACGAGGTACCTTTGGCCAAGATGTTCAACCCGATTGTTCGTGGTCAAGGACATACTTTGGACCGCTGAGGCTGGCAGGCTACTTGGGCCTTGCCCTCCTGGTGCACCACTTTTGGCCTGCGACCTTCCTGCATAGCTGCTATCACGGGTGGGAGAGCAAAGCTGCGCTTGCTCTTGATGGTCTCTGCCCACAGTTTGAGGCGCTCACTCCTCCAGGACACAAAGCTTTGTTGGATAGCCTTAACGACGAGTTTGGTTCGGGCGAGTTCAAGCTCAGAGCGTACGAATCGTTGGGCGGCGCTGTCCGTATCCCGTGAGAGTTTCTGCGTTCCCTCTCTTTTCAGTGATGCTTATCGCGAGGCATGCACTCTAGCACTGAATCTTACGATGACCTGGGACTCCCTTCAGAGGATCCGCGATGGGAAATTGAGACCAAGTTCCACGAGTATCTCGAGTCACGATTCCCCAAGGTGTAAGCGTAACAGGCTCGACTCTGGCAGGTTGACCGATTCTTTCTGCAGTCATGCGACCCTCAAACGCACCAAAGTGAATACTTATGCTTTGGTGTATGAATGGAAGGGAACCGACAATGTCAAGCCTCTCCTGCTTGCTGCTCATATGGACGTTGTTCCAGTTAATCCGGAGACCTACAATGACTGGATTAATCCCCCGTATTCCGGATATTACGATGGAGAATGGATATGGGGTAGAGGAAGCTGTGATGATAAGCCTGGCGTCATCGGGAGCTTGTGAGTTTGAGTCACGCGACTGCTTGTTGTGCAATTGGCTTGACGTCCTTTAAGAACTGCTATCGAGACACTCCTGGAACATGGATTCGTACCTTCTCGCACGATCCTCTTAGCCTTTGGTATCGACGAGGAAAGCGGGGGCAATACAGTGCGTTAAACGCGCTCTTGGGTTGCTTTTGTGCTGAGATCATTTTAGGGCGCACGTGCGATCGGAAGCTATCTTCTTGAAATCTATGGTCCCGATTCGCTGGCCATGATTGTCGATGAAGGGGGTACGTTACGACAGCATGTCAGGAGCATGCGCGTTCACACGTGGATTACAGGAGGATACACTGACCAGAATGGGCTGGTATTTGCCGCGCCCTCGGTCGCCGAGAAAGGATACATGGACATTCGTATAGACGTATTGACTCCTGGTGGGCACTCTAGCACGCCTCCGAAGCACACTGTAAGAAATCGCATGTTTTTTGACGTCTATTCATTACGAGCCAATAGGGAATCGGTATCTTGGCTGGCCTTATCACCGAACTGGAGGCTCATCCCCACCAGCCTGAGTTGATTCGAGGAAGGACATACTACCAAGGCTTGGAATGCCGCGCAAAATACGATGCAGGCTTTCCAGCGTCATTGAAAAAACTTTTATGGCAGTCACAGAGCAGCGATGAGAAGTTGCGGGAACTTGGGGATCGTCTCATTGACTTTGATCCCAAATTTTATGCCATGTCGGGAACAACTCAGGCAGTCGGTGCGCTTCAAATGACATATCCCTACTTTCCTTCCTGATTTCTTGTGGCAGATCTTGTCGGCGGAGGTGTGAAAGTGAATGCCCTTCCTGAGGCTGTATGGGCTGTGGTGAACCACCGCGTTGCTGATCACGGTTCGCTCGCCGAGCTGATGAATCGTTTTGTCGATATTACGCTTCCTGTTGCTGCGAAGCACAACATGACTCTTGAGGCGTTCGGGAAGATAGCGGGATCGCAGGGCCCTTCGTGGGGAACTATACGCCTCTACGATGCATTTGACGGTTCTCTTGTACCAGCGCCCGTAACGCCCACGACGGGCAGTGGGCCTTATGAGCTTTTGTCCGGGACCATCCGGTCTGCCCTTCAGACCCATCTCCGCACGGATGGCCTTCCAAAGTCCGTCGTTGTCTCACCTGGGCTCTCTACTGGCGAGTTTTCTCCACATCTGCGTTGCCGTATGTACTGAGGTCGTATCGCAGGCAATACAGGTAAGCGAAAGACGTCATGGCGGAGATGAAGATGTTGAAGCATGCCTGCAATGGCACAGACACGAGACATTACTGGAACCTCACGAGACACATCTTCAGATATGGTCATAGGGGTAGTGCCGACGCTTACAATGGAGCACACACCATCAACGAAGGTGGGAGGGCGCCTGCTTGTCTTGGGCTGGATTGTGTACTCATGCGAGTTACAGCAATCCGAGCGGAAGGGTTTTTGGAACAAATTCGGTTCTTCACCAGGCTTATTCTCAATGCGGATCAAAGCGACTTGCTGGGATGACATATATCTATGTAATACTACTGACCGTGTACAATAAACCGGGCCTTCTGTTCGGTACCCGGTCTTTGGGGGCACTGCACAATGCACACGATGGAAGAAGCGCCATGCTTACCTATGACGTATTCCAGGTGTTTTCGGCCTCAGCGTGGCTAAAGGAATTGACACGATTGGACCGCAGAACGCCGAGAATGATACCGCTCGATGTGCCTCCTCAAAGTTCGGGCGTACGTATGATGCTTCTCTGTTCCGATTATCGATACAGTACACGATCATCATGTGACGAGATGACATACGAGGGATTACGTCAGCAGAGTAGAATGTCGAGCTACGTAACCCCAGAGTCTACTTTTACTTTTGGGGAATGCGTAAGGAAAGAAAATAACGGAGCCGGACACAACTCTGTCCGATCCCTTTCCCTCTTACCACCATCATCCCCCTCCCGTCTCTGGCAGTCGTCTCTGGCAGCGAGCCCTCCACACAACGAGACGAATTCTAAATCATCATGTCAACTTACGATCACGCAAAGGTTGCACATTTCATTGGTATGTACGCTGGCGGGGGCAGAGGGCCCACGTCGTAATCTAACACGCTTCGCGTCTAGGCGGGAATTCGCTGGACAAGGCACCAGCAGGCCGTGTAAAAGACTTTGTTCAGGACCATGGAGGTCATACAGTCGTCACAAAGGTGGGTACCGCGCATATATCCACCTCCCGGTCGATCAATGCGGTCGTCGAGGGAGTGGTCGTCTTTGCCCGGCTCCGCGTGTGCACCCAGAAACTGATCGCCTCTCTCTCCACTCGCAGGTTCTTATTGCAAATAATGGTATCGTCTACTTCATCACTCATGACACGCATATACTCAGGTTTCTCCCTAGGTATCGCTGCCGTAAAGGAAATCCGCTCTATTCGTCAATGGAGCTACGAAACGTTTGGAACAGAGAGAGCCATCGAGTTTACTGTCATGGCCACGCCCGAGGATCTTAAAGTCAATGCCGAGTACATCCGCATGGCAGACCAATACATCGAGGTTCCAGGTGGTACCAATAACAACAATTATGCCAACGTGGATCTCATTGTCGACGTTGCCGAACGTGCTGGAGTACATGCCGTCTGGGCAGGTTGGGGTCACGCTTCCGAAAACCCGAGACTGCCCGAGAGTCTTGGTGCCTCCAAAAATCACATCGTGTTCATCGGTCCCCCTGGAAGTGCTATGAGAAGCTTGGGTGACAAGATCTCGAGCACCATCGTCGCCCAGAGTGCCGATGTGCCTACCATGGCGTGGTCCGGTTCAGGGATCTCGGACACGATGTTATCCGAACAGGGCTTCGTCACCGTGTCAGATGACGTATATCGAGCCGCCTGTGTGACAAACGTAGAGGAAGGTCTTGCCAAAGCGGATCAAATTGGTTGGCCGGTCATGATCAAGGCCAGTGAGGGTGGTGGTGGAAAGGGTATTCGGAAGGTTGAGCATCCCGACGCATTCAAGAACGCATATCATGCAGTCGCCGGAGAAATTCCAGGTAAGGTTGTGGGATTAGCCATTGTACATACCATACTCATTCTGTTGCAGGGTCACCTATTTTTATCATGAAGCTCGCTGGCCAGGCACGTCACTTGGAAGTCCAACTTCTCGCTGATCAGTATGGAAATGCGATCTCCTTGTTTGGGCGTGATTGTTCCGTTCAGCGCCGTCATCAGAAGATTATTGAAGAAGCCCCTGTGACGATTGCTAAAGAAGATACCTTTGAGCAGATGGAGCGCGCCGCCGTGCGTCTTGCCAAACTTGTGGGCTATGTCAGTGCCGGGACTGTCGAATGTATGCGCCTCCTATGATATTTCTGAAGTCTGCTAACAAGGATTGCTACAAGACCTCTACAGTCACTCCGAGGACGTGTTTTACTTCCTTGAGCTCAACCCCCGACTCCAAGTCGAGCATCCAACTACCGAAATGGTCACCGGTGTCAATCTTCCTGCTGCGCAGTTGCAGATTGCTATGGGTATTCCTCTGCATCGCATTCGGCACATTCGCACATTGTACGGTGTTGCTCCTAACGCTTCCGAAATCGACTTCGACATGGTGAAGCCTGGGTCTAACGAGCTCCAGCGCAAGCCTCGTCCCAAGGGACATGTTGTCGCAGTTCGTATCACCGCCGAGAACCCGGACGCTGGCTTTAAGCCATCATCTGGTTCACTTCAAGAGCTCAATTTCCGTTCTAGCACGAACGTCTGGGGTTATTTCTCTGTCAGTTCCGCAGGTGGTCTCCACGAGTTTGCCGACTCTCAATTTGGTCACATCTTCGCATACGGAGAAGATCGCAATGAGAGTAGGAAGAACATGATTGTTGCGCTGAAGGAGTTGAGCATCCGCGGTGATTTTAGGACGACCGTCGAATACCTCATCAAACTTCTTGAACTTGAAGCGTTCATCGACAATACCTTCACAACCGGCTGGTTGGATTCTTTGATCAGTAACAAGCTCACCGCAGAACGTCCAGATGGTACCCTCGCGGTTGTCTGTGGTGCCGTCGCCAAAGCGCACCTCGCGGCGGAAGCATGCATTAGCGAGTACAAGCGTATTTTGGACAAGGGCCAGGTTCCGGCTCGCGATTTGTTGAAGACCGTATTTAGCGTCGACTTCATTTATGAGAACGTCAAGTATAACTTTACGTGCACCCGTTCCTCCAAGCATACGTGGACGCTTTTCCTGAACGGTGGAAGGACCATGGTTGGCGCGCGCCCTCTCGCCGACGGCGGTCTCCTTATCCTCCTTGATGCTCGCAGCCACTCGGTGTACTGGAGAGAAGAAGTTGGCGCTCTGCGACTCATGGTTGACTCCAAGACGTGTTTGATCGAGCAGGAAAACGACCCAACGCAGTTGAGGAGCCCCAGTCCTGGGAAACTCATCCGATTCTTGGTTGATACCGGCGACCATATCAAAGCTGGCGAGCAATATGCAGAGATTGAGGTGAGCATGATTGCATGAAGCGGTTGGCGCCGTCGTTCAATTCGCCTAGGTCATGAAAATGTACATGCCACTGGTCGCTACTGAAGATGGTATCGTTCATTTTGTCAAGCAGCCCGGTGTCAGTCTCGAACCAGGCGACATTCTTGGTATCCTGACACTTGATGATCCCGCTCGAGTCAAGCACGCCAAGCCGTTCGATGGTCTCCTCCCACCCAAGGGTCTCCCTGGTGTTGTTGGAAACAGGCCATACCAGCGCTTTGTACGTTGCTTGGGAACACTCAATGATATCCTCGAAGGTTACGACAACCAAGCCATTATGACCTCGACTTTCAAGGATCTCATCGACATCCTCCATGACCCCGAGCTACCTTACTCGGAGGTGAGCTCCATCTTGTCCAGTCTGTCTGGCCGCATGCCGTCAAAACTCGAGGAAGCTATTCGGTCGACTATCGACAGTGCCAAGTCCAGAAGTGATCCACACGAGTTCCCCGCCGTCCGTATTAAAAAGGTCCTTGAGCATTACGTTCAGGATTCTATTCTTCCCCAAGATCGAGCAATGTTCAGGACACAACTTGCTCCTTTATTCGACGTCCTTGAGAAGTTTTTGGGTGGCCTGAAAGGCCACGAAATATGTACCATCGCCAACCTTCTCTCCGCTTACGAGTCAACAGAAAAGTTGTTTGGAGGAAGCATCGAAGCTCGAGTTCTGAGTTTGAGAGAGCAGAACAAAGATGACCTCGACAAGGTGATGGCTCTCGTACTTAGCCACACCAAGGCTCAAAGCAAGGCGAAATTGGTGTTCCTAATATTGGACTACATCAAATCAAGTGGCCTTCCTGTCTCTGGCGCGGAGAGCCGGCTTCACCAGGTTCTCAGCGATCTTGCTGGGCTCGAGTCGAAGTTTGTCTTCCTCCCGCTTTACCCTTTCTACGTCTAACAAAGATCTTAGGTCGTCCACTGTTGTGTCACTGAAAGCCCGCGAGGTGCTTATTCTCGGGCAGATGCCTTCTTACGAGGAGCGTCTAATCCAGATGGAAGCGATTCTGAAAGCATCCGTGACTTCTAGCGTTTATGGTGAACAAGGTTCCTTGAACAGGTATGAGGTTATCTGTGCTGGGTCTCTGCCCTATTAACGCTCTATAGAATTCCGTCTGCGGAGATCTTGCGCGAGCTCAGCGATTCACGATACACCGTCTATGATGTTCTTCCAGCGTTCTTCTCACACGCGGACCCTGTCGTCATACTTGGTCTGTTCTTTTTCCTTGTCGACCGTCTTTTCGTGTGACATTCTTTCACAGCCGCGTTCGAGGTTTATGTCCGCCGTGCCTACCGTGCATACTCGCTGCTGTCGATTGACTATGAGGAAGGCGACGGGCCAGATGACGGCGAGCTCCCGAGCACCCTCACATGGCGCTTCAGCCTTGGTCGTTCACATTCACCCCCTGCTACTCCTAGTATCACTACTCCGTAAGTGTAGCCTGCCTCTATAGCTGAACGATACCTGACGATCAGCATCCCAGCCAAAGCGACCCGAGACGTCAAGCATCTGTCAGCGACCTCTCCTATTTGATCAGCCGAAAGCAATCCCAGCCTGTTCGTACTGGTGTCATTGCCTCGTTTTCTGATGTGGCTGCCCTTGAAAGAGGGTTTGAGAGTGTCGCTGCTCTCCTCCCCGTGTTTGATCCCGAGGAATCTCGCCAGCGCTATGGCACTCCGGAACCAACCAATGTCCTGAACCTCGCGCTTCGCATCTTCGACAAGGTTGATGATGTATCTGAAGACGCCTGGGCAGAGCAGGTCCTCAAATTCGTCAACGAGCGCAACCCGACTCTCGTGAAGCGTGGCGTTCGCCGAGTCACAATCTTCATCTGCAACCGTGGACAGTATCCGCTGTACTTCACATTAAGGGGTACTGACGGCAACTGGGTTGAAGAACAAGCGATTCGTAACATTGAGCCCGCATTGGCGTTCCAGCTGGAGCTTAGTCGCTTGTCTCATTACAAGCTCACGCCAGTCTTCGTGGAGACCAAGCAGATCCACATGTACCATGCTGTTGCTAGAGAGAATCAGCTCGACAATCGGTTCTTCATCCGTGCTTTGGTCCGTCCCGGTCGTTTGCGCGGCTCTATGAGCACGAAACAGTACCTCATATCCGAGACGGATCGACTTGTGACCAGCGTTCTGGATGCTCTGGAGGTGGTCAGCGCGCAGTATCGCAATGCCGATGTCAATCATATTTTCATGAACTTCGTCTACACTCTTCAGGTCTCCTATGAAGATGTACTAGAGGCCATCTCAGGGTTCATCGAGCGCCACGGGAAGCGACTCTGGCGTTTGCACGTCACCGGGTCGGAGATCCGTATTGCTCTCGAAGACCAAGATGGCAATGTTACTCCCATCCGTTGCATCATCGAGAACATATCCGGATTCGTTGTCAATTTCCACGGTTACCAGGAGATTACTACTGACAAGGGTACAACAATCCTCAAGTCCATCGGAGAGAAGGGACCTCTTCACCTCCAGCCAGTCAACCATCCCTACCCAACCAAAGAGTCCTTACAGCCCAAGCGTTACCAAGCTCACCTCATTGGAACGACTTATGTATATGACTTCCCTGAGCTGTTTTCGAAGGCACTACACAATGTCTGGATCAAAGCCCGCACCTATGATTCGTCGCTTATTCTCCCGAAGAAGCTGCTCGAGGCAAAAGAGCTCGTACTCGACGAACATGATCACCTCACTGAAGTGGACCGCGCCCCAGGTAACAACACGTTCGGAATGGTTGCGTGGGTGATCACGCTCAAAACGCCTGAATTCCCCGATGGTCGCAAGGTCGTTGTCGTCGCAAACGATATCACGTACAGGATTGGCTCGTTTGGTCCCATTGAGGATCAATTCTTCTACCTCGTCACCAAATATGCACGCGCCAAAGGTCTTCCCCGCATCTACCTCTCGGCCAACTCTGGTGCTCGTCTTGGCCTGGCAGAGGAGGTCATGAACCTCTTCTCGTGCGCCTGGAACGACGAAGCTCACCAGGAGAAAGGTTTCGAATACCTCTACCTGACGCGGGAGAACTATCTTAAAGTACAAGAAAAGGCTGCCGCTGCAATTCGTACGACGGAAATTGAAGTCAACGGAGAGGTTCGGTACAAGATCACGGACATCATTGGGCTCCAAGATGGCCTCGGTGTCGAGTCGTTGAAGGGATCCGGTCTTATAGCGGGAGAAACATCACGCGCTTACGACGATATTTTCACCATCACATTGGTCACTGCTCGCTCTGTCGGTATTGGTGCATATCTCGTCCGCTTGGGTGAACGTGCTGTCCAAGTCGAGGGACAACCGATCATCCTGACTGGAGCGCCCGCACTCAACAAGGTACTCGGTCGTGAAGTCTATACGTCCAACTTGCAACTCGGCGGTACTCAAATTATGCACAAGAATGGCGTCTCTCACTTAACGGCAGCCAGTGACCTAGAGGGTGTTACCCACATCCTGCAGTGGCTGTCGTATATCCCCGAGGTCAAAGGAGAACTACTGCCCATCCGTGAGACATCGGATACTTGGGACCGCGATATTTCCTACGTTCCACCCAAAGGTCCCTATGACCCTCGTTGGTTCATCGGGGGCAAGGTTGACGAACAAACGTCGGAGTGGCTACCAGGCTTCTTTGACAATGGGTCTTTCCAAGAGACGCTGTCGGGATGGGCCCAGACTGTTGTCGTTGGTCGTGCGCGACTAGGCGGCATTCCTACCGGTGTCATCGCTGTCGAGACTCGCACCATCGAACGTGTTATTCCTGCAGACCCCGCTAATCCTGCATCATTCGAACAGAAGGTCATGGAAGCTGGGCAGGTTTGGTATCCTAACTCGGCGTACAAAACGGCACAGGCCATTTTTGACTTTAACCGCGAAGGCCTTCCGCTCATTATCTTTGCCAACTGGCGTGGTTTCTCTGGTGGTCAACAGGATATGTATGACGAAGTTCTTAAACAAGGCTCGAAAATCGTCGATGGGCTGTCCAGTTACAAGCAGCCCGTTTTCGTCTATATTGTACCAAATGGAGAACTTCGTGGTGGTGCTTGGGTTGTCCTAGACCCCTCGATCAACTCTTCCAAGATGGAGATGTACGCTGATGTTGATGCGCGCGCTGGTGTGCTGGAACCTGAGGGTATCGTTGAGATCAAGATGCGCCGAGACAAGGTCCTTTCGCTTATGGAGCGCCTTGACCCTACGTACATGTCTCTGAAGGTTGCCAGCAAAGATCCCAGCAAAGCCGCCGAGGAGAAGGCTGCGGCTACGGAAGCACTGGCTGAAAGGGAAACCTTCTTGCAGCCAACTTACAAGCAAATCGCATTGTTGTATGCTGATCTCCACGAGTAAGTGCTCGTTCCTTCTGTTAGCAGAGCCCGTGCTGATGTGTCTGCTCAGTCGAACTGGCCGCATGGAAGCCAAGGGATGCGCCAAAGCTGCGGTGTGGAAGGAGGCTCGCCGCTTCTTCTACTGGGCCCTTCGCGCACGTCTTGCTCGGTCTGAGACACTTGCTCAGCTGGCTGAAAGTAACCCGGATGCGACACCGGCACTGCTGGAGAAGCTATTGGATTCACTAGTCTCTACTGTCGACCGTTCCGACAACCGTGCGCTCGCAAATGCGTTGGAGGAGATAGACTTGTCGTCCACGCTGGTGAGATTGAGGACGGACTACCTCTTGCAGCGCTTCCTCGAGGTCGTACAGCAAGACCGGAAGGCATCCATCGATGGCCTCGTCCGACTAGTAGACTCACTGTCGTATGACGAACGACAGGCGCTGCAGTCTGCATTGCAGAACACGCCCTCCCCTGGTGAGTTTCATCTGAATTTTTTGATTTCATTGCTGAGTGAACGACAAGGACCCCCTTCGTACTCCAATTGAATGTGTGGCTATACCCTCGTTCCTAGAATACCATGGTTACCATGTCTGTGTCACACATTGCTCTGTCGGTCGCCTCACGTCTGTGCTCCTTTTTGTTGTTCTTTCTATCTTGTTATCATCCCCCCGGCAAGGATGACATTAATTTGTAAGTATACCGCGTACTTTTGTATAATTGCCATACCATGCATGAATCGAGAATACCATGCACTTTGGAGAATTACGCTGGCTTCGAGTGGATACGGATCTAGACATAACAAACTCAACATTTTAGTAGCTACAACAGCTTGTTCAAGATACCAATTTGAATCGACCTACTATGGTTGAGAGTAGTAGTTCTTCCAGGATTCGCTTTGGGGCAGGGCTCACTAGTACCGTTCTAGGCAGTGACACATTCCGTCAACGTTCCATCAACGTTCCGTGCCCAATGCCATATCACATTCAAGGTACGGCCGGAACCAAATTCAAATGCTACTACGTATATAGGCCGCGCGAGATAGATGTCAAGAAATCCCCATCCCCACTCGCATCGACAGCATCTTGTCCATCCACAATCCGAACTGCGGTGATATCATGTCCGACCTCAAATCCACCTCGGTTGTAGATGTCACTTCCGAAATACTTGCGGCAAACATGAAGTGGGCACAGAGGATGAACCAGATATTCCCTCAGTATTTTCCTGATCCTCGGGATAAGCAGAGGCCCAAGGTGGGTTAGATCTGGTCCTATCGCGATGGCGTTGGTGCAGGACCCCTTTCGACATGTAGATCCTTTGGATTGGCTGTTCGGATTCCAGAGTGCAGGAGTCGGACGCGGCGACCGCGTTGCCGGGCACCGTCTTTGTGCATCGGAACATTGCAAAGTACGTCCAGTCTGGTGATTGATGGTCGATCGAGGAGCTACCCCGAGTCGGACGCACAGTCAGTTCCACCTCCACGATGACAATGCACTGTCGGTGCTCGCATATGCCCTCAAAGAACTGGCCGTCCAACACGGTACGTAGCCCGACCTTCTCCCAACTCTCGCCTCATTCATGCAAAACAGTCGTCGTCGTCGGCCACGAGCACTGTGGTGGCGTGCTGACCGCGATGAAAGAAGCGTGTCGTTGCCCAGGCGCAGACCGGCCCAAGCGGCACCACATCCTCCAAGACTCGCTCTATCACATTGCTGAACTGCTGCATGGAGGGCACCTTTTGAACGAGCCCGAAGAGCTTGACGAGGCGTCCAAGGATCCAAACAACGCAATCACGCGTTGGCTCATGCCGCTCGTCGAGCGCGTCCGGAGGATCTGTCCGAGGCTCCCCAAGGACGAACAAGAGGCGCTCCGGATCGTCGTGGAGGAGAACGTGCGGATGCAGGTGGAGAATTTGACAGGGCCGGAGATCGAGGCGTTCGTCAGGAAATCGGCGAAGCGAAGGCCGGTTTGGGTGCATGGTTGGGTGTATGATTTTTCGACGGGGATCATTCGGGATTTGCACATCACCAAGTTGATTGGTGCGGATGATGACTGACGGAGGATTTCTGTAGAGTGTACTTACCATTGTTATCGTGCGACGCCAATATCGACCGTGCAAGCGACGATCTCGTGGCATCGAGCAGAGACGATTTTGTCCCCAATCCAGGTCATCCCAGAGTTGACATACGATTGCACAACACTGCTCGTGTTTGGATCACTACGGCGGTGGAAAGTGGAGTTGCGGTTGAACAGGCTGATTGGCGCACCAACAGACACACCGGATTCAGGTTGCCGGGTGGGTGCAATTGTGGGGGTCGCCAAGCGACGCCTGGCAATTGAAGCTTGAGGCCTCACTGCCGACTCTACGACGAAGCGGCTGTTGGCGGAGGAAGGAGAATGTGTCGTCAACTGAAGTTGACATGGTAAACGAGAAGTCGTCCGATGAGGGCCTCTCTCTCGCAAACTTGGCAGGGGAAGAATGGAGCCGTAGTCGAAGGGATCCTCGAAGGGATCCTCAGACCCGCCGTGGACAACGTTGCCATACGAAGAAACAGCTGCAATGCTGTAGATACAATCATGTTTCCGATGTCGCCTATCGGACATTGTGTACCGGGCGGGTGATAGAACCCGGGGCGGTTATCATAGAATTCCAAACCTCTTCGTACCTCCGCAAATGAGTCAAATCCTGCAAAGCTCAATGCAGAATTGTTGTGCCAATGGCCAACGACAGCATAGGAATTTCGAGCGGCATTGTGTGCCTCGTGCTTGGAGCCAGAATCGGAACAGAGCGGAGGACGTTCAGGTGGGGACTCGGCCTCGATGGCATGTGCAAGGATCGACTTCATCAGCGAGCTCTCGTCACCAGCAAACGACGCCACGGAGAGAGATCTCACAATCTCGGGAGGTGGTATGATATCTGAGAGCGCAAGCGGAGAGCTCTCGGTGATGACTGCTTTCCACCGAACTTGAAGTTGCGGTTGAGCTCCCTGTTGGATGGTCAGGAAGTGCCTGGTGTTTCATTTGGCAAGACTTGAGGTGTGATGATGTCGAGCAGCTGTTAGTCCGACGCGATTGTGGCGAAGCTGCCTGATCCAGGGAGTAGAGATGGTTCCAGATTGACATCGACGGGACATCCTCTTGGCGAGAGTTCGTGAGAGACACAGTCGATCGGGAGGTCAAACGAGTTCTCCCCAACCCGGGACAACTCATTTCGCAGCGTAGGGAGTTTGGGGATGGGAGGTAGGTCATCAATGTCATAGCGGAGACCAATCTTGGCAGGGGTGCAGCACGCATTCCCAAGCTGCCCAATGAAACTGCGATGATCGGATGCACCAGATTCATGGAGCCTTTGCAACTCGCCAGTGAAGTTGAAAGACTTTCTGGTGTCATCCTCGGATAACGCCCCAGCCTCTTCGACATCGACATGATTGATTTTCGTCCTCGCCGATCACGGTGGCCCGGAAAACAGGGATCCCAGCTAAAGAGTTCCTTGGAGGCGGGCTGTCAAGCACCGATAAAGGCAGCTCCGGCAGTAAACCGAGAGAAGGAGGTGGTGTTGGCTCGTGGTCAAATGAAATGTGTCCTCGCCGTCTTGATCTGACTCGGAACTCGACAAGATAACTTGCAACTGGTTCGGAATGTCAGAATCTGGATCGCTCCCGTCGTAGTCCTGCTCGGGGGTGCTATTTATAGACCCACCATGGTACCAGCTAGCCCGAGGTTGCGACGAGCCTCGGAAAGGACAGGTAGGCTGTGACTATCGAGAACCCCGTGTTGAGCAACAGAAGAACTCTTGCGAGTGCGGCCCTAGGCCATCTTGAACACTGGTGAGGCAGCAAGACTTCCTTGGAGAGACTCTGATCTCGAATGACCCTAACCGAACGATAGAGTGGATGGAGAACGCTCAGTTGAATTGATCACAAATGGGGAAACACGAGAGGAAGCGCTCACCACCGTCTTCGATACGGGGAGATGGACGAAGCACTTTGAACTTTGAAGACCGGCGACAGATCTGCAGCAGGCGCCGATGTTAGCGTTCACCTGTGGGTTCAGATGGTCCCCATATGTGTTGTCCTGAGAGGCGACTCTAATGGTACTACGATTGAGAGAAGCAAAGTAGTCGTACCTGGAACAACATTCGCGACAGAAGGCCGAGCTCAGCTTATCGATCATCGGCGCACGGCTCATGCCACGGAGCTTCTGCCGGCACTGGCAAGAGTCTCTTCGTCGGTATTCTCAAAACACTCTCATCGTCGCTCGCAGTCGACGCATTCTCGGCTTGCCTTCGTAGCCAGTCTCCTCCCAACGCAGTCGAATTGTTGGAACAAGGACGGGGAGCCAGCTCACTCGTCTCCGTTCCCCACTTGACGACTGTAAGGGCTCAAACTCTGGCTGCTTGAAGAGAACAGTTACAGGGCAAGAAAATACTATTCCAAGAGTGAGGAACAGGATACAAGATACCACTACTTATATACTGTACAGAAATGTGCACAGGCCATGACATGTGTACTACATGAGGCAGTGGAATGTTCAAGAAACTAATAGAATGTGTGATTAAAAATGAGTCCTGACATTACCCCCTTTTCAAGGAGTGACGTCCTCGACACGACTAGTAGAGGCAAGAGGGATTTTGAAATAGGAATTGTTCAATTTGTTATATTTCTTTCAGAATTCAAGGAAATCAGAAGAAGAGAATAAGGCAGAAGAAGGAGGGAGGGGTTCTTTCCAACATATGGGGCAAGAACAAGGAGAGTTGGGTTCATCTGCTGAAAAGTGCATTTGAATTTTCTTAGTGGAATGAGGAGTGGTGGGGTGTGAGCAATAAAAGTCCCTGATTGCTTCTTTTGCATGGGGGAATTTGTCTTCACCAATCCATTCATTTTCTTCTGATGGGAAGCCTTTCCAGGCGATGAGGAATTTGATTTTGTTTTGTCTTTCTCAAGAAGCAAGAATTTCCTGGATTTCCTGTTCTTCTACATTGTTAAGGAGGTCGGGAGGAGGAGGAGGAGCCTTTTGTTGGGTTGGGAAGGATCCTTTTACATATGGGTGTTATGGACTGCAACAGCAGGTTCAACAAGGAAGATGGAGACAAGTAGGTGGCAACTTTCAGTGTCGACATTGACGAGGATTATGATGATGAGGTTGAAGATGGGAATGGTGACTGAGACAATTCAATATAACATAAAGTGGCCCCAAGCAGAGGGCTAGGCTGGTGAGGGAGAAGGGAGTAGTACCACTGAGTTGCAGGCACCATTGAAGGTAGGTGGAATGAAGTGAATAGGACTAAGGTACGAAGAAATTACAGGGAGGGTTTATATATGATGACTGAGTACCTTAGGGCAGGCGTCTGAGTCTGAGTTAGTTAAGGGTAGGCATGGAGCATGGAACATGATGGAATGTTCAAGAATAAAGGAAGAAAACGGAGCTATTTATGAGAGAAAGATAACAACCATGAGGTATGACATCATTGATGATGTCATGGGTCTAGCCTCAGGTCTCGTGAACATTCCTGCGGTCATGTGACTTTGGAAGTAAGAATCAACTAAGGTAAAATGGTGCTCAGTGATGCTAGGCATATGAGTGAAAGAGAAAAAGAATAAATGTAGGGCGTACATGTGCCCGAACTATAACACTACCCCCTATTTGCCAGATTCAAGGTCCAACCATGAGTCTGTGAATTTGGTATAGGAGGGCCTGAAAGAAGAGAATAGGGATAAGAATTGCATGTCAGATATACCCCTAATGGGGCAGGGAGCTGAGGGATGTGAATGATGAAAGTTATTGATAGCATTTTGCGCATGTTTTAAATTAGCTGCAGGTTCCCAGGTGTGATCCACCTTGTCCCATCCTTTCCAATGGATGAGGTACTGTAGCTTTCCATGATGAAGCCGGCTGGCAGTGATGAAGTTGACCTCATACTCTTCATGATGGTCTTCTGTAACTGTGATGGCATCTGGTTTAAATATGGATTGGCTGGCTAGTGGGGCTTTATATGGTTTTATGTGGGAAACATTAACAGTGGGATGAATGGAAATGGAGGAAGGGAGGTGGAGAGTAATGGCATTAGGGAGTACGGCGGTGATATGATAGGGGCCAATGAACTTTTGCATTAATTTACGAGTGGGGTACAGAAGAGTGAGGTGGTCAGTGGACAACCAAACCAGGTCACCGATAGTGTTACAATTTACTTTGCCTTGTACACTTTTCTCTTTGTTCTTGACCTCTTCAGATGGGGACCAACCCCACTGCAACATGTACAGTGTTCCCTTTGCTGAACTCTTTGCTTAGCAACCTCGATTAGCTAAGTATCTATGCCTATCTCTCGTTTGTCATCCTGATTACATACTTTCCAATACGATTGTATTGTTTGTCATTTTCGCTTACCTCTTGTTGTTCTTCAACATTCTCTGATGTTCCATATGACATCATCTTTCCCATGACTAATCGTTCTTCTTCCTTCTTCCACATTCCATCCAATTAGTCATTATTCCCATGTCCTACTTATATAAACCTTTTGTTACAACCAATGTATTGTTATGGGCTGCAACTATGGGCTCGACAAGGTAGACTGATACAAGGAGACAGCAAATGGTGGTGTTGACATTGACGAGGAGGACAAGTATGAGGTTAAAAATGGGAACAGTGATGGTGACAATTCGATATAGCATAGATGAGGCCCCTTGACAGAGGGCTAGGCTGGCGATAAGAAGAGGAGCAGTACCACTAAGTTGCAGGCACTGGTTGGCAGTGGGTGGAATGAAGTGAATAGGACTAAAGTACGAGGGAATTACAGGGAGGGTTTATATAGTAATGACCAAGTACTTTAGGGCAAGTATCTGAGTCTGAATTAGTTAAGGGCAGGTGAAGAGCATGGAATGTGATGGAACGTTCAAGAAGAAAGGAAGTGAATGGAAGTGAATGTGAGAGAAAGATAAAGGACATGAGGTATGATATCATTGATGATGTCATGAGGCTAGCCTTGTGTCACGTGAAGGTTCCTGCAGTCACGTGACTTGGAAAGAGAAAATGACTAAGGTAAATGGTGCTCAGTGATGCATGCATATGAGCGAAAGATAAAGTGAAAAATATAGGGTGTATGCATGCCCAAACTATAACACTACCCCCCATTTGCCAGATTCGAGGTCCAACCGTGAGTCTGCAAATTCGGTATAGGAGGGTCCGAAAGGAGAGAACAGGGATAGGAATTGCATGTCAGAAATGCCCTGAATAGGGTGAGGGGCTGAGGGATGAGAGCGATGGAAATCATTGATAGTGTCCTGTGCATGTTTTAAATTATCAGCTGGTTCCCAGGTGCAATCCACCTCATCCCATCCTTTCCAATGGATGAGGTACTATAACTTTCCCCGAGAGAGCCTACTGGCAGTGATGAAATCGACCTTGTATTCTTTGTGTTGGTCCTCTATGACCATGATAGTGTCGGGTTTAAATACGGGTTGGCCAGCCAGTGGCACATTATGGGGTTTTACTTGAGATATGTTAACTGTGGAATGGATGGAGATGGAGGAGGGGAGATGGAGTGTGATGGCATTAGGAAGTATGGCTGTGATTCGATACGGACCGATGAATTTTTGTGTTAATTTACGTGCAGGGTATGGAAGTGTGAGGTGGTCAGTGGATAACCAGACCAGGTCACCAACAACATAGGAGGGGGTGAGTGATCATTTAGACTCTTGGTTTTGTACCATCCGGTCTCTGGATTTAGTAAGTGTGGTGGCAATTTCATCATGTGACTTTGCTACAGAGGATGTGAATGACCCCCCAGAGGTGATGGAGGAAGAGGGTTCAACCCCTAGTCGTGGATGATAATTATGAGTAACTTGAAAGGGGGTTGCTCCGGTAGCAGTTGTAAGTGTGGAATTATGTATGAATTGTGCCATTTTGAGCCAATTGCTCCAAGAGTCTTGTCGTTTCACGACATATGCTCGAAGATACACCAGTACCTTGTGATTAATTCATTCGGTTTGTCCATCCGTTTGTGGGTGATATGTGGTGGACAACTTCTGCTGAATTCCTAGTACTTTGCACAGCTCTTTCATGAATTCCGACACGAATTGGGGACCCCTGTCCGAAACGATAGTGTTAGGTAGTCTGTGAGTGCACCAGATGTGATCTCTAAATAAAAATGCCAAGTCGGCAGAGGAAGTAGTTTTAGTACAAGGAAACAAAATGATTTCTTTTGAAAAATGATTGACTACGATGCCAATAGCATCGTACCCCTTGGAGGTGGGGAAACCAGTAATAAAATCAATAGATATATTGACCCAAGGGCCAGAAGGGATTGGAAGTGGAAGTAATTTTCCTGCCAGTGGCTTTGATGAACCCTTTGTGAGGGAGCACACCTGGCAGTGTTCTACATATAAGGCAATGTCTTTGGCTGCGCTGGGCCACCAGTAAAATTGTTTAATGGCATTAATGGTATGGTCATGGCCTGGATGACCTGCCATTGGAGAATCATGAAAAAGAGAGATAAGTTTGTTTTGAAGGGAAGGTGGCACAAAAACTATGCCGTTTGAAGATCAGAAAAGTTTATTCTTTGCATAGTATTCATATTTGTTTACAGTGTCAACACCTAATTGTTCTGATTCTGTCATTAGCTTCATTTCAAAGTTAGAGTATAGGGAAGTGGAAGTCATTGCTTTGACCCCGGTGGAGCCAAAACCTTTTTTGTTTCATTCTGACTCATCTAGAGTCTTTTCTTTGGTTAGTGTTGGATTTTCTATTTTTTTGATGATTAGCTGGGCAATACAGTCATGTTTAGAAATATAAAAAGGTGTGTCGGCATGGTTAAACAGGATGACCCCGATTTCTCCCCTATAATCAGTGTCAATGACTTCTACCATGACATCAATTTTATGTTTGAAGGTGAGGCCGGAACGGGGGGCAATCCTGCCGTAGGTACCAAGGGGAAGTTGGATTTTGACATGGGTGGATATGAGGAGTTGATCATGGGCGGGAATGTCAAAGTCAGTGGTAGAGTACAGGTGAAAGCCTGCCACAGTGGAGGAACCCTTGGTGGGAGTATGAGCATCTGAGGAGGTGAGCGACACGGGAATAGATAAATTAGAGGAATGGAGGATGGTGGATGGAAAGATTGTGATATTTTCATTAAGGTTATCAATGGCATCACCATAATCTGGTTGACAAGAAAGGGCATCGGCACGTCCATTCATATTGCTGGGTTTATAAATTAATGTGTAATTGAATTCTGGTAGGAGCTTGTGCCAGCGAGCTTGTCATCCTGATAATGTCTGTGGTTTTTTCCAATACTTGAGATTCTTGTGATCTGTCCAAATCTCGAAGTCAGTTTTTCCTATTAAATAATGATGCCACTCCTCAAGAGCATGTATGATGGCCAATAACTCCTTGTTGTAGACAGGGTAGTTGCGTTCAGCAGAAGAAAACGAATGAGAAAGAAAAGTGCAAGGGTGCCACAGGTTGTCCTCCCCTTGAACTGATAATACTGCTCCGGTGGTGACATCACTTGCGTTGGTTTCGAGGCACATTGGCTTTGAAGAATCGGGATAGGCCAGTAATGGTGCCTCTGTGAATTGTTTTTTGAGCGTATCGAATGCATTTTGTTGTGCCACCCCCCAGGTATAAGGGACATTCTTTTTGGTGAGGTCGTTGAGGGGGTGAGCTATTTGACCGAAACCTTGAATAAATCATCAATAATAATTACACAAACCCAAAAACAATTGTAGCTGTTTGAGCTTTGTTGGTGCTGGCCATTCCAGAATGGCGTCGACTTTCTTGGTTTGCATAGAGATGCCTTCTTTGGAGACATGCATTCCTAAGAAATTGACATCGTCAGCATTAAAAATACACTTCTCTGGTTTTGCATAAAGGTCATTCTCCCATAGTCATTGGAGAACTTCCTTGACGATTTCCGAATGTTCCTTGTCTGATTTTTTGCGTGTAAAGATACACATGTCGTTGAGATAAATGATTACAACTGCATACATGTTGTTGAATATGTTGTTCATCATCTGTTGGAACATTGGAGGTGAGTTCATCATGCTGAAATACATTACAACTGGTTCGTAGGCACCTAGCAGGGTTACAAATGCTGCTTTCCATTCATCACCTTCTTTGATGTGGACATTGTTGTATCCCCATCGTAGGTCTAGGCAAGTGAACTTGTCAGTACCTTTTAGTTGATCTACTAAAGATGAAATGAGTGGCAGAGGATAGGAATTTTTTACAGTTCCTTCGTTTAAATATCAATAGTCCATAACCAGTTGCTTTTCACCAGTCTTTTTTGGAATAAAAAACACAGAAGCTGTTTGTGGGGATTTTGATGGGCAAATGTAGCCCTTTTCTTGCTCAGTTTTAATGAAGTTTCAAACTTCATCAATTTCAGTATCAGAAAGAGGAATAACTTGACCCTTTTTTGGCATAAAATCGGGTTTTAGGTCAATAGCGTGGTCCCAAGGTTTGTGGACTGGCATTCTTTTAGATTCTTCTTTGCTGAATACGTCCAGAAATTCGTGATACTGTTTCAGTACCTTTTCCACAAGGCCTTCTTTGATGGATCTTACTGGGACCCTTTGTTTTGTTTGGGTGGCTTTGCAATGTTTAGTATACCTGTTAAAGGTTACAGTTTTTTTGACCCAATCAATGAGCAGGTTGTGTCTATAAAACCAATCATATCCTAAGATCACTTCGTAGGATCCTAGGGTTGCAACCAGCGCATCCACTCCTTCAGAATGTCCATTATAGGAAAGAATAATAGATATGTACTCATGGATCATTCCATGTTTGGAGGAAGATCCATCGGTGTTTGTGACATTCATGGGATTAGAGAGGGGATAGGTGGTGATGCCCATCTCTGTTGCCCAATGTTTATCGACGAAGGTCTGCACCGCTCTGGAATCAAGGAGTGATGAGGTAGTGCAGAAGGTCCACTTTCCTTCTTTATTCTGAAAGTAAATGTTAGTGTTGATATCGAACTCACCTCCTTGAGAGGCATCCAGTTCTTGGTGAGAAAAAGATGATTGGGGGGATTTATAGGAAGAAATGCAAGAAGATCATTCTTTCAAGAGGGAATTAAGTGCACTATTTTGTTCCAGTGCCATGCTCAAATGAGACGCCCTTTCGGAAGTGAGTCCGTATAGAAGACTATAACAAGAATTGTTCAAAGAAGTTGCATCATCTACCTCTTTGTCCATCTCCCCTTCAATCTCGAGACAAGAAAAGTGATTCAAAGCAGAGTGTGAAAATGGAATAGAAGAAATGAAACTTTTGTCCATAGCCGAGTAGGGACCCCCTGGATCTACTCAGCTTTCTCTTTTCCCTTGAGTCCTTCAGCCACAAGATGCTGTGCTCTAGTTGTAAACAAATCAAAGTAATATGCTTGTGCTTCCTCATTCTGCCATTTAGGCGTTGAGGATGCACAAGAGTGCAAGGTGGAGGAGGAGTCGGCCACAACAGAGGCAATGGCTGTGGTTGGGGCAAGTGGGATTTCACGAGTTTGGTGAGGTTGTGGGTAAAATGTCCTTCCTGTCATGGGATTGAAGGCAGGGCACGCTCTTGGCTTTCTTGGTTCCTTACAGTTCTGAGATATATGCCCTTTCTTTCTGCAGTTGTAGCAGTCTCGGTTATCCATGCGAGGGGGTGCTTGTACTGCGCGAATGTCCTGCATAGGCGTGCCTTGACCTGGTTGCATTCCAACCACTGTGAACTGAGGATCGGAGCGGTATTTGTTTCAAGGGATGAAACCACTCTTGCTTCTCTCGAGCTGAATGTGGTGGAACATTTTTCCGATCTCGATGGTGGTATCTTCCCATGTTTCGAGATCTTCCTTGATGGTGGGACATTGGAGACAAACCTGAAGGTAGATGTTGTAGTCAATGCTCTCCTTGTAGAGCTGGAGCGTGATTCCAGGCTCCATTTTGGCATCAATCTGCAACAAATTGAACTGTTGTGTATACACCTCTATGGGAAGGGACCCTTGTCTAAGTGCAACTAGTTTTTTGTATGCTTCTACCTTCAACACATTGATTTGAAAGTGTTTCTCAATGTGTTCCTTGAGGATTTTCCATGTCGGCCAAAGACCTTTGACCAGATACTGCTCGATGGTGACTCGAGTGAAATTGGTGGCCCTTCCAGTCATACGGAGGAGGATGGCCATAGTCCTTTGGTGATCATCAAGTTTGGGTTGACAATTGACCCATGCACTGATCTTGGTCCACCATATGCAGAATTTGTTACAATCACTGTCCCAGGTGCTGGGATCAGCGAAAGCCTTGTAAGTGTTGGAAAAGGAGGTGGAGGTGGACGTCTGGTTCTGGATAAAGGTTTGCATGGCCACAGCCATGAGTGTCATTTGTTTTGACAAATCATCCTAAAGTTAATTTCCTGACATCCTTACTGTTCGCTATCTTCCAAGCAAACTCTGGGGATTTAGAGGTATCTTTGGTTTGGTTGAAGTGTGGTTTGAGGATGGAGAACTGAGTAATTGGGAATGCCAAGGTCCCAGAGTCGGTGGTAGTGAGTATGGATGTAACACAGGTCTTGTTGGTACACATGGCAGGTACAAATCTTTTTTCGCCTTAAGAATAGGCTGTTGGTTCCTTTGGGTTTGGGAGTCGCGTCATTGGGGTTGATAGATGGTATGGGAGACGGAGTACATGGCCTTTGTATGTTAAGGCGGTAAAAAGTGAGGGCAGCTGCCTCTCTCTGGACTTCAATATGGGCCAGCCACTTAGTATGGGACATAAACAAAAGGAAGGGAGAACGCAGCAGGGTCCAGCTTCCTATAGTCCTATTCAAGTGTTACAGGCCACAACTACGGGCTTGACAAGGTAGACTGATACGAGGAGATGGCGAATGGTGGTGTTGACGTTGACAAGGAGGACAAGTATGAGGTTAAAAATGGGAACAGCGATGGCAACAATTTGATATAGCATAGATGAGGCCCCTTGACAGAGGGCTAGGCTGGCAATGAGAAGAGGAGCAGTACCACTAAGTTGCAGGCACTGGTTGGCAGTGGGTGAAACGAAGTGAATAGGACTAAAGTACGAGGGAATTACAGGGAGGGTTTATATAGTAACAATTGAGTACTTTAGGGCAAGTATCTGAGTCTGAATTAGTTAAGGGCAGGTGAAGAGCATGGAATGCGATGGAACGTTCGAGAAGAAAGGAAGTGAATGGAAGTGAACATGAGAGAAAGATAAAGGACATGAGGTATGATATCATTGATGATGTTATGAGGCTAGCCTCATGTCATGTGAAGGTTCCTGTGGTTATGTGCACTTGGTCACATGACTTGGAAAGAGAAAATGACTAAGGTAAATGGTGCTCAGTGATGCATGCATATGAGTGAAAGATAAAGTGAAAAATATAGGGCATATGCATGCCCGAACTATAACATGTATCCCCAGCTAGTCTTACCCTGGCAATACATCTCTTGTCCTCTTTCCCTCTGAATCTCTCCAAGTTTTCATCCTATTTCTGAGTGGACACTTGCTCTTTCCTAGTCGTAGCTTGCTACTTGTCCCACTGCCTTTCAAGTGGAGTAACCTTTGTCGTCTTAATCATCACTCAATTGCTTGTCCTTCACCTTTGAAGTGTGGGAAGACCTATCCTTGTTGAGCAACATCTCAAATCTGTGTCCACCGTCTACCAACGGAAGTCCTCAGCTCTCATCAGGTCTACATTTGTCCTTGCCCAGGCCAAATGTAACAAAAGACTAGCTCTTCTTTCAGGATTACCTTCACTGTAACTCCTTCATCATTTCACCCTCATGCAAATCCTTGCATGCTTGGCTCAGTTGGTGGAGAGACCCTCCCCGAAACTCAGACTCCACCTCGGAACACTCCTCACCAGAACCCAAGGAAGAAGAACCCCTTGACACTTCACTTCCCTCTCAAGAGGAACAAGAAGCTACCCTTGAACTCAGCCATCAGTTGTCAGCATCCCTGACAATTCCTTATGTCCCCACACCACCTAGTCCCACTCCAGTCACCACCCGACCCATCTTCGCCCTACCAATTGTCCTGGTAGTACCCCCTTGACCCATCGCTCCCACCATGTCCACCACCACGAAACCCATGAAACTCCACATCGCCTCTTCTGAACACTATGATGGAACCCCTGAGAAAGCCATTACCTGGCTTCAAACCATGCAACTCTACCTTGAGATCAACAAACTCGTTTACAACACTGCAGAGAAGAAAGTTATCTTTGCCTTCTCATACATGACCAAGGGAGCAGCACTTTCTTGGGCCTCCACCCACTGTGCTGCCTCCATTAGTGGAACCATTGTCTCCCTAGGTATCTTTGAAGACTTTGTCAAAGATTTCAAAACATCCTTTGAATGAATCAATGTGGTCACCAATGCCATCATCTGGCTTTCCACCAAATGAATCACCAAGGAAAAAGGGAAATATCTTCCCTCCCTTGCCACCTACACCGCTGAATTCCAAAACATGGTGGCCAAATCCAAAATTACTGATGAAAATGTTCTCATCAGTTACTACTCTGCTGGCATTCCCCCAGAACTCATACATTGCATTATGTCAATGGACACTGTCCCCGCTGTCATCACCAAGTGGTATGCTAAAGCCGCCCACTTCCACACCCAGAATGAGCGAGCATATGAAATCACTCAATGCAATCACCTCCCCTAGAAATCCTCTTACACCTTGTTCTCCAACCCCTCTTCTCATTCCACCAAACCCAGTGACCCTGATGCCATGAACATCAATGTTATCCACGTCGCCAAACTAACCCCTGATAAACGAAAACATTGCATTGAAAAGAAACTCTGCTTCAGGTGTCAACAACCCGGACACACCAGCACCGCTTGCCCCCATTTCTCATCCTCAAAACCCGCACCCAAGAAAGTCAACATTGTCAAAAATGATGACCTTCCTCAACTCATGGAGATAGAGGATGACGATGATGATGAAGATACTACTCGATGAGTAGCCTTCATCCCCAAGGATTTTTAGAACAAGGACCTCAGTTGACGTAAGACTCCTCTCCCCCTTTGTGTGCTCCTGTACTAGTACAATCTACAACCCAGTCAATGGAAATCCCTATCCAACTGATCATCCCTTTGCACACAATGAAAACTGTCAACACCTGCGCCCTGATTGACAGTGGTGCAGATATTTTCTGCATTGATTGGCAATACATTTGCAAACACCGACTGCCCACCAAGAAACTCGAGAAACCCCTCCATGCCTGGAATGCCAACACCTCCTTTAATAAAAATGGAGACATCAAATTCACTTGCACCCTCTTTGTCAATATAAAGGGGATTGCCCAGGAAGTCACCTTCTATGTTATGGCTCTTTGTTGGACCAACATTCTCCTTGGACTCACCTGTCATTGATTGGAAAACCCAAACACTCTCCATTGATGAATCCCTTGACAAATCCAAACTCCTCTATTCCACCTTCGCCAAGGACACAAAAACTCATGACTCTGCCCCTGTCTACCACAAAGAACTCCCTCGCCCCCCTTGTCACGTCCTTGTCTCTTCCATCACAGACTACCACCTAGAGAGCTTCCTTGGAATAGAAACTGAGAAATCTTATCTTACTTGTGCCAATGACAACCACGTTCTCCATCGCATCATCTGATGCAGTTCCTGATTTATCCCTATGGGATCTCCTGTCATTGTCCACCTGACCACCACCATGGAACTTGCCATGGCAGCCAAAAAAGCCAAACCCAAGGTCACCCTTCCCCCGGAATATGCACAGTACACCTTGGTCTTCTCCAAGGAAGCAACCAATCATGTACCCCCATCTCACCCTTACAACCACGAGATCAATCTCAAGGAAACTTTCGCTCTGAAGATCAGAAAGATTTATCCCCTATCCCCTGATGAACGCAAAGCTACTGAGGATTTTCTGGATGAAAACCTTACCACTGGAAAGATCTGTCCTTCTAACTTCCCCCAAGCTTCACCTTTCTTCTTCATTAAAAAGAAAGATGGAGGACTCCATCCCTGCCAAGATTACTGTTACCTAAATGAACACACCATTCAGGATGCCTATCCACTTCCCCTCGTCTCTGACCTTGTCAATAAACTCCACAATGCCAAGGTCTTCACCAAGTTTGATATATGATGGGGGTACAACAATGTCCATATCAAGGATGGGCACCAATGGAAGGCCACCTTTATCACCCACAAAGGCCTCTTCAAACCCACAGTCATGTTCTTCAGTCTTTGTAATTCCCCAGCGACCTTCCAACGATTCATGAACAACTCCTTCAGAGATATGATCACTGAAGGGTGGCTTGTCATCTACATGGATGACCTCCTGATCTTCTCCCCCAATGAGAATACCCACACTGAATGCACCAAGCGTGTACTACAATGCATAGAGGAACTTGACTTGCATCTCAAGCTAGAAAAATGCAAGTTCACCACCTCAGAGGTAGAATACCTCGGTATGATTGTCAAACCCAGTCAACTTGCTATGGACCCAGTCAAACTCGATGGAATCACCTCCTGGCCAACCCCATCCTCTGTTAAGAGCATACACTCTTTCCTCAGCTTCACCAATTTCTATCAGTGATTCATCCCTGACTACTCCAACATTGCCCAACCACTCATTGATCTTACCAAGAAAAACCAACCTTGGTCATGGGCTCCCTCCTGCCAGTCCACTTTCGAAGAGTTGAAGAAGCTCTTCCTCTCCAAACCCATTTTGCACCCTTCGCCATCGCCACCAATGCCTCCAAATTTGTGTCTGGAGCCATCCTGCTCCAAACTGATTCCAATGGCAAATGACACCCTTGTTCCTACCTCTCCCAGTCATTTTCCCCCACAGAATGGAACCACGACATCTATGATTGCAAACTCCTTGCAGTCATCTGAGCTCTCAAATCCTGGAGGCACTACCTCTATGGCTCCACCTTTCCTGTACAGGTCTTCACTGACCACAAGAACTTGATGTACTTCTGCCAACCACAAGCTCTCAACCGTCGTCAAGCCTGCTGGCTCCTTGATCTGTTGGACTTCGATCTGAAAATCGTCCATGTTCCTGGAAAACTCCTTGTTGGTCCTGATGCCCTGTCCCATCATCCTGACCTCCTATCTGACTCCTCTATCAATGATAATGAAGGAGTCACCCTCCTTCCTCACTCCCTCTTTGTCAACCTCATCAACACCAATCTCTCCTGCCATATCTGTGCTGCCACTCCCTCCGACCCTACTACAGCAACTGCCTGTTATGATTCATTCATTTCCCTTTGTTGGTCCACTTCATTCACCTATGGATCCCTTTTCCTCACCATGGACTCTTAGATGGGGATAGACCCCACTGCAACATGTATCCTTGTACCTCCTAAATCACCTCCTCCCATAAATTCTCTTTACTCCGTCTCTTCTCTTTGACCAGCCTAACATACACTCTCTTTATCCTGCTGTTGCCTATCCCTGGTTGTCTGTCCTTTCTAGTTGCTCTTCTGTTACCTATAGAGCTCTTAGAGATGTTCCCTTGTAAGACTAGCTAACCTCTCTTCTTCTCCACACCCCTTTGGCTTGGTACCTTCTGATTTCCCTCCTCACTATTTCCCTTTGCCACAATTGATGTACACCCCACTAGATACCCTAGTACCCTGGCAATACATCCCTTGTCCTCTTTCCCTCTGGATCTCTCTAAGTCCTCATCCTACTTCTGAGTGGACACTTACTCTTTCCTTGTCATAGCTTGCTACTTGCTCCACTGCCTTTCAAGCAGAGTAACCTTCGTTGTCTCGGTCATTGTCCAACTGCTTGTTCTTTGCCTTTGAAGCGTAGGAAGGCCTATCCTTGTTGAGCGACATCTTGAATCTGTGCCCACCATCTACCAACGGAAGTCCTCAGCTCTCACCAGATCTATGTTTGTCCTCACCAAGGCCAAACATAACACTGCCCTGCAATCCCTGGATGACTCCACTCTACTTTACCTTTACTCCTATCTCTCAGATTGGTAAGATGAAGGAGGTGTTCTCACATTCTGCGACCAAGTCTTTGTATCCAACAACCCTGCCCTCCACCGTTCCATCCTAGAACAATGCCATGACCATGAAACTGCAGGTCACTCTGGTTATCTCAAAACTCATCAACTCATCTCTGCTGAATTCTGGTGGCCTGGCCTTCTTTGTTTGGAAATATATTGAGGACTGTGCTACTTGCCAGCAGAACAAGGCCAACACTCACCCTACGGTTCCCCTGCTCACCCCCATTTGCTCCTCGGCCTCTCACCCCTTCCAACAAATCTCCTGCAACTTAATTACTGATCTCCCTCTCTTCTCTAGCTTTGACGCCCTTCTGGTTGTGGTTGACTATGGGCCTACTAAGGGGGTAATTCTCTACCCCACAAAGAAAACCATCACTGCCAAGGGTGTAGCTGCGCTCTTTTTCCACAAGGTTTACCTTTGCTTCGATCTTTACAACAAAATCATCTCTAACCAAAAACCTTTCACCTCCACATTTACCCAGGAGCTTGGGAAGCTCCTCAACTATGACCTCTCCCTCTCCACAGCCTACCATCCCCAAACTGATGGAGAAACCAAACATGTCAACCAAGAGGTTGAAACCTACCTTCGTATCTTTTGTGGAAACTATCCCACCTCATGGGCTGATTCTATCTCCCACACAGAATTTGCCCACAATCACCACCCTCACTCTGTCACTGGACAATCCCCATTCTATCTCATGATGGGATATGAACCCCGTGCCCTTCCCACAGTCATCTCTGCATCTTCAATCCCTGCCATTGAATCTAGACTCAAAACCCTCACTGCTGCTCAAGATGAAGCCCTTGCCACCCATGAACTCACCCACCAAGTCATGGCCTCCCGCACCCACTGAAACTTCACTCCTTTCATCAAAGGGCAGAAAGTCTGGCTCAAAGCCAGAAACCTGAAATGCTCTGTCGCGAACCCAAAATTCACACCTAAGAGAGAAGGACTCTTCACTATCATGAAAGTCCTATCTCCAATTATGTACCAACTCTGTCTTCCAACCATGTGGAAGATTCACAACATATTCCAGGCTTCTCTCTTATCACCCTATCGTGAAAACAATATACACAGGCCGAATTTCCCTCAACCACCACCTGACCTAATAGAAGGAGAAGAAGAATACGAGATCAAAAAAATCTTACACCATTACAGAACCCCGTCATCCTGTTCCTTCCTAATCCAATGGAAGGGATACTCAGCCAAAGAAGACTCTTGGGTCCCTGAATAGGACTTGAAAAATGCAAAGTCCACTCTTATCAATTATAAAAAGTGACACCCCTCCGTCTTTTCC
The DNA here is from genome assembly GCA_003316335.1 of Hemileccinum impolitum. Lineage (NCBI taxonomy): Eukaryota > Fungi > Basidiomycota > Agaricomycetes > Boletales > Boletaceae > Hemileccinum > Hemileccinum impolitum. The sequence goes on from QFEQ01000542.1 coordinate 68,187, forward strand.
CCTCATCCCTCCTGATCCCTCTCCTACAACATGTCCTCAAACAATGCCTCCGACTCCGTTTCCATCAACTCATCCCGCCCCCCTACTCCTCCTCCTTCTGTTAATACAATCTTCAATTTCTCTATGTCTCTGGTTTACATTACTATACCTTCCATTCCTCCTATTCCCCTTCTTTCTCATCTTTCTTCTCCACCCCCTGAACCTTTGTCTACCACCCCATCCCCAGGCTGGTCCAATGACCCACTCTCTAGTTGGGAAAACCCTACTCCCTGGATCCCTTCTGTCATCGAGGACCCCACTGAATCCCAGACCTCCGTTCACGCCATCTCCATCCCTCCATTCGCTCACTGTCTGCAGAACCTCCCCAATGACCCCTTCTTCCAATGGATGAGGAATCTCCTCCACTACCCTCGTCTTCTCTCTTCCCTCGACAGTCATCTTGATGTCACCTCCCTCCTCTAGAGCCTCCATTGGGCTTATCTCCAAAACAAACACATGGGGAACCTTCTTTCCCTTGTTTCCTCCAAACAAAGTGTCATTGGTATCAATGTCCTCATTGCCTGCATTCCTAACCAGGTCACCCACAATACCGCTGTCCCCTCTGTTGCCCTCATAACTCCACTCCGCCATCAATGTCTCCCTCCATTTCAACACGCTCATCTTACTCTTCGCAATCATCCACTCCACGTCCTGTTCCCCACCCAGGAACACCTACTGTATATGTCCCACAAACACCTTTGCTCCACATTGTCGCAACCGACGCTCTGCTCCCCCACATCCTGTGTTACTGGAGATTGACAACAACATCTGGGATGATGCTGCCTATGCCAACACCACCAGGTCCCCAGGCCCTTCTTACGCGAACTTCTGACTCACCAGGTTCATCCCTTACCCTTCTTCGGGGTTTCAGGGTTACTAAGGGGGTAATGTTACAGTTTACTTTGCCTTGTACACTTTTCTCTTTGTTCTTGACCTCTTCAGATGGGGACTAACCCCACTGCAACATGTACAGTGTTCCCTTTGCTAAACTCTTTGCTTAGCAACCTCGATTAGCTAAGTATCTATGCCTATCTCTCATTTGTCATCCCAATTACATACTTTCCAATATGATTGTATTGTTTGTCATTTTTGCTTACCTCTCATTGTTCTTCAACATTCTCTGATGTTCCATATGACATCATCTTTCCCATGACTAATCGTTCTTCTTCCTTCTTTCACATTCCATCCAATTAGTCATTATTCCCATGTCCTACTTATATAAACCCTTCATTACAACCAATGTATCCCCAGCTAGTCTTACCCTGGCAATACATCTCTTGTCCTCTTTCCCTCTGAATCTCTTCAAGTCTTCGTTCTACTTCTGAGTGGACACTTGCTCTTTCCTAGTTGTAGCTTGCTACTTGCCCCACTGCCTTTCAAGCAGAGTAACCTTTGTTGTCTTAATCATTGCCCAATTGCTTGTCCTTCACCTTTGAAGTATGGGAAGACCTATCCTTGTTGAGCAATGTCTCAAATCTGCATCCACCGTCTACCAACGGAAGTCCTCAGTGCTTGCCAGGTCTACATTCATCCTTGCCCAGACCAAACGTAATAGATAGCATACAAGGAAGTGGTGGAATGTTTGGACTCTTGGTTTTGCACCATCTGGTCTCTGGATTTAGTGAGTGTTATGGCAATTTCATCATGTGATTTTGCCATAGATGAAGTGAGTGACCCCCCAGAGGTAGTAGAGGATGAGGGTTCAACCCCTAAGTGTGGTTGATAATTACGAGTGACTTGGAAGGGGGTGGCGGTGGTTGTGAGAGAGGAGTTATGGATGAATTGTGCCATTTTGAGCCAATCACTCCAAGAGTCTTGTTGTTTTGCCACATAAGCTCTAAGGTATGCTAGTGCCTTGTGGTTGATTCATTCTGTCTGACCATCTGTTTGTGGGTGATATATGGTAGACAGCTTTTGGTGAATCCCGAGTACCTGGCAGAGCTCCTTTGTAAACTCTGACACGAATTGTGGTCCCCTGTCTGAGACAATAGTGTTAGGAAGTCTATGTGTGCACCAGATGTGATCTCTAAATAAAAGTGCCAGATTGGCAGAGGAAGTGGTTTTGGTACAAGGGAATAAAATGATTTCTTTGGAAAAACGACCGACCATGACGCCAATGGTGTCGTACCCTTTAGAGGTGGGAAAACCTGTGACGAAATTGATAGATATATCTGCCCAAGGGCAGGAAGGAATAGGAAGTGGAATTAACTTTCCTGCCGGTGACTTCAACAAGGAAGACAGTTACAAGGAGACAGTGGTGGGCGGTGTTGATGTTGATGAGAATGATGAGGACAAGGTCAAAGATTGGTACAGTGACTGAGACAATACGATAAAGCATGTAGTGGCCCCTTTGCAGAGGGCTAGGCTGGCAGGGAAGAAGAGAGTAGTATCACTGAGTTACAGGCACCTTTGGAGGGTGGGTGGAACGAAGTGAATAGGACTAAGGTACGAAGGAATTACAGGATGGGTTTATATACTGCGACTGAGTATCTTAGGGCAGGCATCTGAGTCCTAATTAGTTTAGGGCAAGTAGAGAACATGAAACATCATGGAATGTTTGAGAAGAAAAGAAGTGAGCAGAAATAAACATGAGAGAAAGATAATGAACATGAGGTATGACATCATCTATGATGTCATAGGGCTAGCCTCAAGTCATGTGAGAGTTCCCGCAGTCACATGTATTTAGTCATGTGACTTTGGAAAGAGAAATCGACTAAGGTAAATGGTGCTCAGTGATGCATGCATATGAGTGAAAGGTAAAGTGAAAAATAGGGTGTATGCATGCCCGAACTATAACACTACCCCCCATTCACCAGATTCGAGGTCTAACCTTGAGTCTACAAATTCGGTATAGGAGGGTCCAAAGGGGGAAAACAGAGAGAAGAATTGTGTGTCAGAAATACCCTGAACGGGGCAAGATGCAGAAGGGTGAAGACAGTGAAAGTCATTGATAGCGTCCTGCGCATGTTTTAAGTTAGAGGCCAGTTCCCAGGTGTGATCCACCTCGTCCCATCCTTTTCAATGGATGAGGTACTGTAGTTTGCCTCTCAAAAGGTAATTGGCTGCAATAAACTCAACCTCATATTCTTTGTGGCAGTCCTCTGTGACCGTAATAGTGTCTGGTTTAGATACGGGCTGGCCAGCCAGTGGGGCTTTATAGGGTTTTACTCAAGAGACATTAACTGTAGGATGGATAGAGATAGAGGAAGGGAGGTGGAGGGTAACAGCGTTAGGAAGAACAGCGGTGATATAGTATGGACTGATGAATTTCTGAGTTAATTTACATGCGGGGTACGGGAGAGTGAGGTGGTTGGTGGATAACCAGACCAGGTCACCAACAATATAAGAAGGAGCGACAGAACGTTTAGACTCTTGGTTTTGTACCATCTGGTCTCTGGATTTAGCAAGTGTGGCAGCAATTTTGTCATGTGACTTTGCCATCGAGGAGGCTAGTGACCCCCCAGGGGTAGTAGAGGAAGATGGTTCAACTCCTCGTTGAGGGTGATAATTACGAGTTACTTCGAAAGGGGTGGTGCCAGTGGCCATGGTCAGAGAGCAGTTGTGCACGAATTGCACCATTTTGAGCCAATCGCTCCAAGAGTCTTGTTGTTTTGCAACATACACTCTGAGATATGCTAGTATCTCACAATTGATCCATTCTGTTTGTCTGTCCATCTGCGGGTGATATGCTGTTGACAACTTCTGTTGAATTCCCAGGATTCTGCAAAGTTCCTTTGTGAACTCTGACACGAATTGCGGTCCCCTGTCTGAGACAATAGTGTTAGGAAGTCCATGTGTACACCAAATATGATCTCTAAATAAAAGTGCCAGATTGAAGGATGAAGTAGTTTTGGTACAGGGAAATAGAACAATTTCTTTGGAGAAGCGATTGACTATGACACCAATGGCATTGTACCCCTTAGAGATGGGAAAACCAGTAATGAAATCAATAGATATGTCGATCCAAGGGCTGGAAGGAATGGGAAGCGGAATTAACTTTCCTGCCGGTGGCTTTGATGATCCCTTTGTAAGGAAGCACACCTGGCAGTGTTCAATATATAAAGCAATATCTTTGGCCGCGCCAGGCCACCAGTAAAATTGTTTAATAGCACTAATGGTTCAGTCTCAACCTGGGTGGCCTGCCGTTGGGGAATCATGGAAAAGGGAAATAAGTTTGTTTTGAAGAGAAGGGGGCATGAAAACTATGCCATTTGAAGAGTGGAAGATTTTGTTCTGAGTATAATATTTGTATTTGTTAATGGCATCAATGCCCAATTGTTCAGATTTGTTCATTAGTTTCATTTCAAAGTTAGGATAAAGGGAAGTAGAGGTGATTGCTTTGACCCCAGTTGAGCCAAAACCTTTTTTGTTTCATTCTGACTCTTCTAGAGTCGTTTCTTTGGTTAATGTTGGATTTTCTATTTTTTCAATAATTAGTTGTGCGATATGATTGTGTTTAGATATGTGAAAAGGAATGTCTGTGTGGTTAAACAGGATGACCCCAATTTCTCCCCTATAATCGGCATCAATGACTCTGGCCATGATGTTGATTTTATGTTTGAAGGCAAGGCCTGAACAGGGGGCAATCTTGCCATAGGTACCAAGAGGAAGTTGGATTTTGACATGGGTGGGAATTAAGAGTTGGTCATGGGCGGGGATGTCAAAATCGGTGGTAGAGTACAGGTCAAAGCCTGCTGCAGCGGAGGAGCCCTTGGTGGGAAGGCAAGCATCAGAAGAGGTAAGTGATACAGGGATAGATAAATTAGATGAGCGTAAAACAGTAGAAGGAAAGACGGTGATGTTTTCATTAAGATTATCAATAGCATCACCGTGGTCAGGTCGTTGAGAAAGTGTGTCAGCACATCCGTTCATGTTGCCGGGTTTATAAATAAGCATGTAATTGAATTCTTGTAACAATTCGTGCCAGCAAGCTTGTTGTTGTTACGGTC
>QFEQ01002540.1:0-10375 GCA_003316335.1 Hemileccinum impolitum
ATGACTAAAAAATGAGGGGATGGTGGTGGACAGCATGCCCTCACCCCCATTGTCACCCCCACCCCCACCCCTACCCCCATCCTCACCCACCTCACAATAACAACCACAACAAAGGCAATGGTGATGACACGCCATCACCCTTTTGTCCTCACCACCTCATGATGACAACACACCCTTGCGCCCTCTCCCTTGTTCTCACATATCTCACAACATCAACCATGGCAACGGGGGCGATGACGACAACATGCCCTCACCCTCATGCCCCTCCCTCGCCCTCTCATCTCTGTTTGTGTTTGTGTTTGTCGCATCCCAACACTCCTGCCCTCGCAGCGCCCTCACATCCTCCTCACACAATTGGGAATGTAAACAAATTTAAACATTTCCATTCATGTTTGTTACCTCTGAACAGTTGCCCCACTCCACGACATCCATGCCATGCACATGCATAACGATATGACAACATGACAACAATGACACAACAATGACAACAACAACAACAACACAACAATGACAATGACAATGACAATGACAACGACACAACAACAACAACAACAACACGATTTGGAGCATATCAGCTTTATCTTCGTCATCAAGAGTCGTTATGTAGTTGTGAGGCTGATTGTGAATCAATGTGAATTGAATTAATGCATCCAGTCAAGGCCTTAGTGAAGGTTGTGGTGAGACCGTGTAGTCCATGGTACTTAATTATGTAATTTTGACACAGAATGAAAAGACACAGTAAATATGAGTTTCGTTCCTATAAAACTTTTCAGATCTAATAGAAATATTTTCCAGATTATAAATTTAACTTTCAGTTTTTATTTTAATAGAATTGAACAAATAAATAAATAAACTGTGGGCTTTAGATTCTATTGTTTACTTTTATATGTTTTAAAATGAATATTTGCTTTAGTACAATATCTCAATTAGGTTATACAGTTATGAGCTGTATATGACTAACAGACCATAAAGGCATTTTTATTTGTTATATTGGATTTACTTTAATTTTAATTTTAGAAAAAGTTATACTAACTATTTTATTTGTAGTTCTTTTGACTTTCTTACAATATTTGAATATGCTAATTCAACAAAATTGTGACCAAGAACAGGCATAGCACTTAATAAATTAGTAATAATGTTTTCACTATACCTTATAAGTTAAGAAATTTTAGACAAATAATGATAATAAATTAGAAAAATCAAATCAAATCAAATTTTTTCATTTTTGCTATCCTTCAGATTTATTGTTCAACTGCATTCAATTTGTCACTTTTTTATTTCACTTGATAATCATCTGGGAAATCTTTAATAAATTAATATAAATTGAATTCTTTGATAAAAGTAGCTTTCTGATTCTTTGTATTTAATTTCTTCATGTTAATGTGGATAAGATCACAAATATAATAATAATGTATATAGAGATTAAAATTGATAAATAGAGATATAGATAGAATGAAAATAAATTGATTGTAAAACCATCTTTAAACCCCCTTGTTAACTTCGATTAACAATATGATCATAAACCAATAAAAATATACTATACCATATTTAGATTCAATCCAATCAAATAAATAAACTAATGTAGAAGAATCATATACAATAGTAAGTTGGGCAATGATTTTAAAAATAAAAAATAAACAACTTATTTACTTAAGAAAATAGCTTATAAATAATGAAGAAAATGGAATTAATCATAAATTTAATATAGTTGCAGCTAATAAATTTGATTTAGCTAATAATAATCAAGATCCTATTCACATAACTATAAGTAAAGGGCAAGGATTTGATCAAATCTCATTTTTCTAATATCTTGTTTATTAGTGAAACTAAACTTTATAATTAGTTAGATTTAAAGCAATTAACTAACATTATATTGATTTGAAATCTAGATCTTTTAATATTATCTTGAGTTTGTAATTGATTGGAATCTTTAGCAATGAATACTTATGCCTAGATAAAGATACTGCTAACTTAAATGAAAAGATAATTTAGTATCTGAAAATGAATCTAATACTAAAAATTATAAAATTATAAGAGGATTAATTAAGATAAATCTTATGATTTGTATATGTTAATGTTGATATCAATTTATTATAATAGTGAAAAATGACCCAGATAAAGATTAAACCCATAATTCTAGCTTATAGCTACCTATGCTCTACTATTGAGCTATATACTAGGCCCATGATTTCAAAACATAACTCTTCATAGAAGAGTAGATATGTGGGTACAAATTGGCACAAGGCTCTTAGAGGCTTCACTCTGATTGATTGCATCTAAGATCAAACTATAATAGCATATCTTAAAACTACTAAATAATATTCAATCTGAACCAAAATTTAAATATTGTAAACACTTTCTTAGCATTTCTAGTTTATCTTTTCTAGGATTTTAATGTATAAATAAAATAAGAGATACTAATCATAAGAAATTATTGTTCTAATTTATGTAAATACAACAATAAAAAATATAAGCATAAATAGTTTTCATTTTGTTTATCTTTATTCCTATTTATACTATCTTATTCCAATATAGAATGATGGGCAAACTCCACAGTTATATATTTTTGGTGGGTATATATATATATATATATGATCTTAGATACCTAAGATACTACATTCATCCATTTACATGCATTCTTATTATCCTATATTGATTGATTAAGCTTTGATTACAGCTGTAGTTACCAATCTATATGAGTTATTTACTGTACATGCAATATTATATAAATATATCACTTAGAAGAGATATAAGAGGATCTGTTTCTGCCAATTATACATTATATCCAAATATAAACTTAAGTATTTGTTCCAAGCAGTCTCATTTACTAGTATGCTGTATGATTATATATATTTGATAATGGCTCTATTATATTACCATTATGTAACTAAGTATCAGACAACATATATCAACTCTATATTTATTTTCCTATTAATGCTATAAAACCCATCTTTATCTTCTAGAGGAATAATATTATATATCTTCTTTTATAGACTTATCTCTAGATAGATTGCTGCCCAAACTGGTCTAGGGAAGCCTATAGTATTATAGATCCATCAGAAACCCCAGTCAGAGAAGACTTGGCTTTATAGTAGCTATCTTCTCCACCATCTAAGCAAGATTATCCAACTCTTCTACTTGATTATCACCATCATATCATTAACACCAGGTGAGAGTTCTCATCTGAGACTCATTCCTCTGTCCCTTCACATTGATGTATATTTATACTTATCAATCACTGTACATACAGTATCATACAAATGTATCAATTAGAGGGCATCTGTTTCTGCCATCTTAATATCATATCCAAATACAAACTTGTATATTTGTTCCAAGTAGTTTTATTTATGTGAGTTGACTGGTTTCAAAGTTACTGCATCCCTAATCTATTCAAGTGATGATCAATCAGAGATGCCTTTGAGTTAAGTGAATATGTCATGTAAGAGCTGCTCAGTGGAATGGTTATTTGTAGGCTGTCCTAAGATGAAAAGTGCATATGATTTCATGACAACTCATGTTCAGCAGACAACAGAGATGAATTAGTATTAAGGTGGCAGTGACCTAGCAAAGTATATATTAGCATACATAGGTGAAAAGTTGAACAATTTGTTGTTATAGTTCAGGCCATGTATGCCCCTATTTTATTTCTTTTACCTTCACTCATATGCATGCATCACTGAGCACTATTCTACTTAGTTGATTTCTCTTTCCAAAGTCATGTGACCAAGTGCATGTGATCGTGGGAATATGCACATGACATGAGGCTAGTTCTATAACATCATTTATGATGTCATACCTCATGTCCGTTATCTTTCTCTCACAGTTATTACCATCCACTTCTTTATGTTCCATGTTTGCTACCTGCCCTTAACTAATTCAGACTCAGACACCTGCCCTAAGGTACTCCATCATAGTATATAAACTCTTCCTGTAATTCCTTCGTATCTTAGTCCTAATCACTTCATTCTACCCACCTTATGGTGCCTACAACTCAGTGATACCACTTGTCCTCTCTTCGCCAGCCTAGCCCTCTGCTCGGGGCCACTCATATGCTTTATCATATCTGCTTTGTTGCTATCCCCATCTTTGACCTCATCTTGATCATCCTTGTCAATGCTGATACCGTCTCCTATCACTTACTTGTATCCATCTTTTTGGTCCAACACATTGCAGTCCACAACACTTGATTAGGACTATCGAAAACTGAACCCCACTGCATTCCCTTTTCATTTGTTTATGTCCAGGACTAAGTGGCTCGCTCGCATTGAAGTACAGAGAGAGGCAGCTGCACTTGCATTCTACTGCCTCAATGTTGTACAGAGGCCCTGCACCCTGTCGCCCACTCCATCGATTGACCCTAATGATGCAACACCAGAACCGGAAGGCATGAACGGACTCTTCCTAAGAAGAAAGAACATTCGTACTTGCCACATTTATATGCAAGACCCCTGCTACATCTGTTCCCATTATCATCGTCTCTGGGATCTCAGCACACCCAATTTCTCTGTCCTCCACCTGCATAGCACAATCCAACTGAATCAACATTACCTCTAATCCCATCCCCAGAAGTCACTTGGAAGATAGTGACTAGTAAGGATGCTGGATGTACAAGATGTTCTCAATGCTATCAATGGCTTGGTCACCTTAATGACCTGCCAAGCCAATCCATCTTCTAATTCGTACAAGGCTTTTGCTGAACCTGGCACCTGGGACAGCAATCATAAAATGTTCTGCAACTGGTGGGTCCGTCTTGTCACTTGGGTCAAGTGTCAGATGGGCCTTAATAACAAACAAAAAACCACCACCACACTCCTACACCTCACCAGTAAGGCATCTGACTATGCAAGGATACAGCTTGCCTAGTACAATGAGCTGGAAGATCTGAAAACAGATCCTGCATGAAAAATCTTGGTCTGGCTGGTCTGGGTGCAGGTCAAAAAGGATCTTGAGGACCATTTCCAAATAGATGTCCTCAAAGAGGAAGCATACAAGGCGCTGGCAGCCTTCAAACAGGAACGTCTTCCAATCGAAGTATTTACGCAACAATTTGATATTCTCCGTCTTGACACCAATGTGGATGACACTTACATGCTCCATATATACAAGAAAAACATAGATTATAACATCTATTTTCAACTATCGCTCTGAGACCCTGCACTGGCAGAAGACCTTGCCATGTGGAAGAAACACGCTATTGCTGTGGGCAAAATGTTCAACCATATGTGGGTCAAACATTCGAAAACCTTCACCCCTGCCTCGTCTCGACCCAAAGCAACTTGCTTTACTGCTGTTGGGACACAACCCAGCCAAGGCATGCCAATGCAGGATATTTGTGCAGTACAAGGTCCCGACAATTGGACCTGCTACAATTGCAATGAAAAAGAACACATTTCGCGCAACTGCAAGAAACCTCAGCGCAATTGGGGATGAGGCCAACCGACTTTTGATCCTCTTATGGGTCAGACATATTACACTCCTCCTAGATTCTGTTGTGGACTGCAATGATGATGAGAAAGACTGAAATGAGGAGATGTTGAGAGATGGTGTCGACATCGACGAGAACGATGAGGATGAGGTCGAAGATCGGTATGGCGACTGAGACGATATGATATAACATACAGCGGCCCCTTTGCAGAGGGCTAGGCTGGCAAGGAAGAGGAGAGTGGTACCACTGAGTTGCAGGCACCTGATAAGGTGGGTGGAACAAAGTGAATAGGACTAAGGTAGGAGGGAATTATAGGGAAGGTATATATACAATAATCAACTACCTTAGGGCAGGTGTCTGAGTTCGAATTAGCTTTAGGGTAGGTAAAGATAAGAGAACGAAGAATGTTCTGGAACAAAAGAAGAACGACGGAAATGAACGTGCGAAGCGATAAGGGAGCACGAGGTATGATGTCATCAATGACATCATGAGTCTAGCCTTGAGTCACATGAATGTTCCCACAGTCACGTGCATCTAGTCATGTGACTTTGGAAGGAGAAATTGACTAAGTAAATGGTGCTCAGTGATGCATGCATATAAGCGAAAAGTAAAGTGAAAAATAGGGCGTATGCATGCCCGAACTATAACACTACCCCCCATTCGCCAGATTCAAAGTCCAACCACGAGTCTGCAAATTCTGTATAGGAGGGTCTGAAGGGAGAAAACAGGGAAAGGAATTGCGTGTCGGAGATGCCCTGGATAGGGCGCGGAGCAGAGGGATGGGAGCAATGAAAGTCGTTGATAGTGTTCTGTGCATGTTGCAAATTATTGGCCAGTTCCCAGGTGCGATCCACCTCATCCCATCCTTTCCAATGGATGAAGTACTGTAACTTTCCTCAAGAAAGCCTGCTGGTGGCGATAAAATCTACCTTGTATTCCTTGTGATGGTCTTCTGTGACTGTGATGGTGTCTGGTTTAAATACGGGCTGGCCAGCCAGCAGGGCTTTATAGGGTTTTACTCGGGATACGTTAACTGTAGGGTGAATGGAGACAGATGAGGGAAGGTGGAGAGTAACAGCATTAGGAAGGACGGCAGTGATACAGTATGGTCCGATGAATTTTTGGGTTAATTTATGTGCGGGATATGGTAGTGTGAGGTGGTCAGTGGATAACCAAACCAGGTCACCGATGGCATAAGAGGGAGCAGTAGAATGTTTAGACTCTTGGCTTTGCACCATCCGGTCTCTGGATTTAGCAAGTATGGTGGCAATTTCATTGTGTGACTTGGCCATTGTAGAAGTGAGTGACCCCCCAGGGGTAGTGGAGGAGGAAGGTTCAACTCCTTGTTGAGGATGATAATTACGAGTGACTTTGAAGGGGGTGGCACTGGTGGCCATAGTCAAAGAGGAGTTATGAATGAACTGCGCCATTTTGAGCCAATCGCTCCAAGAGTCTTGTCGTTTTGCGACTTATGCTCTGAGATATGCCAGTACCTCGTGATTAATTTGTTCGGTTTGCCCGTCCGTTTGCAGATGGTACGCTGTCAACAGTTTCTGCTAAATTCCCAAGACTTTGCAAAGTTCTTTTGTGAACTCCAATATGAATTGTGGTCCCCTGTCTGAGACAATAGTGTTAGGGTAGTCTGTGCATGCACCAAACATGGTCTCTAAATAAAAGTGCCAGATCAGCGGAAGAAGTGGTTTTGGTACAGGGAAACAAAATGATTTCTTTAGAGAAGTGATCGACTATGACGCCAATGGCATTGTACCCTTTAGAGGTGGGAAAACCTGTAATGAAATCAATAGATATATCAATCCAAGGAGCAGAAGGAATTGGAAGAGGAATCAATTTTCCTGCCAGTGGCTTTGACGATCCCTTCGTGAGGGAGCACACCTGACAGTGTTCTATGTAGGAAGCAATGTCTTTGGCCATGCCAGACCACCAATAAAATTGTTTAACGGCATTAATGGTATGGTCTCAGCCTGGGTGGCCTGCCATTAGGGAATCGTGGAAAAGAGAGATAAGTTCATTGCGAAGGGAAGGGGGCATGAAAACTATGCCATTCGAAGATTGGAAGAGTTTGTCCTGAGTGTAGTATTCATACTTGTTAATGGCATCAATGCCTAACTGTTCGGATTCATTCATTAGTTTCGTTTCAAAATTAGGATAAAGGGAAGTAGAAATCATTGCCTTGACTCCAGTAGAGCCAAAGCCTTTTTCGTTTCTTTCTGACTCTTTTAGAGTCTTTTCTTCTGTTAGCATTGGATTTTCTATTTTTTCAATAATTAGTTGCACAATACAATCATGTTTTGAAACATGAAAGGGTGTGTCAGCGTGATTGAACAGGATGACCCCAATTTCTCCCCTATAATTGGTGTCAATGACTCCGGCCATGACGTCGATTTTATGCTTGAAGGCAAGGCCTGAATGAGGGGCAATCCTGCCGTAGGTACTAAGGGGAAGTTGAATTTTGACATGGGTGGGGATAAGGATTTGATTGTGGGCAGGTATGTCAAAATCAGTGGTAGAATACAGGTCAAAGCCTGTCGCGGTGGAAGATCCCTTGGTGGGTAAGTGGGTGTCTGTGGAGGTCAGGGAAACGGGAATAGATAGATTGGATGATCGTAAAACTGTCGAGGGGAAAACCATAATATTTTCATTGAGATTATCAACCACATCACTGTGGTCGGGGCGGTGGGATAACACATCGGCATGTCCATTCGTGTTGCCCGGTTTATAGATCAAAGTATAGTTGAATTCTCGTAACAGCTCGTGCCAGCGAGCTTGTCATCCTGATAGTGTTTGTGGTTTTTTCCAGTATTCGAGATTTTTGTGGTCTGTCCAAATCTTGAAGTCAGTTTTTCCAATAAGATAATGTCGCCACTCCTCAAGAGCGCATATGATGGCTAACAACTCCTTGTCATAGACAAGGTAGTTGCATTCAGTGGAAGAAAAAGAATGGGAAAGAAAAGTGCAAGGGCGCCATAGATTATCCTCCCCTTGAATTGATAATACCGCACCCATGGTGATATCACTGGCATCGGTTTCCAGCCTCATTGGTCAAGAGGAGTCTGGATATGCGAGTAGTGGTGCTTCGGTGAATTGTTTTTTGAGCATATCAAACGCAGTTTGTTGTGCTTCCCCCCAGGTGTATGGAACATTCTTTTTGGTGAGATCATTGAGGGGGTGAGCGATTTGTCTGAAGCCCTGTATAACACGTCGATAATAATTACACAAACCAAGAAATGATTGCAGTTGCTTCAGTTTCATTGGTGCTGGCCATTCCAGAATGGCATCGACTTTCTTAGTTTGCATAGCTACGCCATCTTTTGAGATGTGCATCCCTAAAAAGTCAACATCTTCAGTATTAAAGATGCATTTCTCTGGTTTAGCATATAGATCGTTCTCGCGCAAGTGCTGTAGAACTTCCTTGACAATTACTGAGTGTTCTTTGTCTGATTTCTTCTGTGTGAAGATACACATGTTGTCAAGGTAAATGATAATGACAGCATACATGTTGTTGAAGATATCGTTCATCATTTGCTGAAAAGTTGGCGGAGAGTTAGTCATACCAAAATACATTACTACTGGTTCATAAGTGCCTAGTGGGGTCACAAACGCCGCTTTCCATTCATTGCCTTCTTTGATGCGGATGTTGTTATAACCCCACCGGAGGTCAAGACAAGTAAACTTGTCAGCACCTTTTAGTCAGTCTACAAGAGAAGAAATGAGCGGTAAGGGATATGAGTTTTTTACTGTTCCCTCATTTAGATATCGGTAATCCATGACTAGTCGTTTTTCGCCAGTCTTTTTTGGAATGAAGAATACGGGAGCTGTTTGTGGTGATTTTGATGAGTGTATATAGCCCTTGTCTTGCTCGGATGCGATGAAGTTCCTAACTTCTTCTATTTCAGTATCAGATAGGGGAATAATGCGACCCTTTTTTGGAATGAAATCAGATTTGAGGTCGATGGCATGATCCCAGGGTTTGCGAATAGGCATGCGCTTGGACTCCTCTTTACTGAAGACGTCGAGGAATTCATGATACTGTTTTGGAACTTTTTCCACAAGTTCTTCTTCGATGGTGCATACTGGAACCCATTGCTTTGTTTGATTAGCTTTGCAATGTTTCATGCACCTATTGAAGGTTACAGTTTTGGCCACCCAATCAATGAGTGGGTTGTGTCGGTAAAACCAATCATACCCTAAGATCACTTCATGGGATCCCAGGGTTGCGACTAGTGCATCCACACCTTCGGCATGTCCATTATATGATAAAACAATGGAAACATACTCATGGATCATTCCGTGTTTCAAGGAAGATCCGTCTGCATTGGTGACATTCATTGGGTTAGAGAGGGGGTACATTGTGATTCCCATTTCTGTTACCCAGTGTTTGTCGACGAAAGTTTGAACGGCTCCAGAATCCAGGAGCGACGAGGTGGTTTGGAAGGTCCAGTCTCCTGTTTTGGTCTGGAAGTAAACATCAGTGTTAATATTGAATTCTCCTTCTTGAGAGGGATCGGGTTCTCAGTGAGAAAAAGAAGCTTGGGGGGCTTTATACGAAGAGATTCAAGAAGATCGTTCTTTTATCAGGGAATTAAGCGCACTATTATTTTCCGGTGCTGCGCTCAAATGAGATGCCCTTTCAGAAGTAAGTCCATAAGGAAAACTATTGTAAGAATCATCTTGAACAATCCGGTCAGCTTCGGAAGCTATATCAAGGGATGTAGAAGTGATTTTTAATGAAGTTTCGTCAGTTCCTTCAGCCTGTGAGGCTATATCATGGAAGCTTGACTCTCCTTCAACTTTGAGACAAGAGAAATGGTTTGAAGAAGAAATGGAAAACGGAATTGAAGAGAGAAAATTCTTGTCTTTAGCCGAATAGGTACCCCCCAGATCTATTCAGCTGGCTCTTTTCCCTTTAACCCTTCAGCTGCAAGGTGTCGT